>SZYD01000807.1:0-62219 GCA_009363875.1 Mikania micrantha | reverse complement strand
AAACTAGGGTTTTCACACCCCTTTGTTCTAACTTATCCCTAATCGGTTAACCACCTCCTCACCTTGAACACCAGGACCCGAGACACCATCCTCGCATAGATCACACGGGAACACCCTGCAAACAGCACGAAGGATGAAGATGATGAACAGGTTCGTGAAGACTGGGGCTGGCCGAACCTTCGACCGCAGAAACCTGGTAGCTGCGGACCTCCCATCATCATCGCACCTGGAGTTGTTTGCCGAACCGATGCATGAGCTGCGAACCGTTCCCATTAGCGCAACATGGAAGGCCACAAATCTAGCATCATGTTGCTGAGAACCTGTGAACCGCGAACCTGCATAGCCACGAACCTGCATGGCCACGAACCTTCATGGCTAAACCACCCCGGCCGAACCTGAATTACAGCCGAACCCCCACATGAACAAAACATAAGGTTCGCCAGACAATGGCAGGGCCGAACCTTAGACCAACTAATCCTGAGGTTCACTGGAAGTTAGAGCCAGGCTCACCCTCCTTTGTTCACCTATTCTGACAAGCCATATTCCATTAGGCCAAGCATATTTCATGCGATCTAGCCCACATGGTATTCGGCCCATGACCAATTCACTCGGCCCATATACATAACATTCGGCCCACTATACTAAAATGAGGAAATACACACTTGAATAAATCATAAGTTGACTTGTATATACTAATGTTACTACAAAGGTTGTAGGGTTGATTAAACAAACAAGACCCATAACCTAGTCATTGCTTAGCTAGGTAACAACTCTTTCAAGCTTAATAAGAACAACATATAAGACTTGAAACTATAAATCTAAGTTATTCTTAGGTTGGTTTATAACATATAAGACTTGAAACTATAAATCTAAGTTATAGTATTTAACGCAAGGGAATCATAAGTCAACAAGAATAAGTACTAAACTTAACTTAAAATGGTTAAGCGTTAGTGAAATCTATGACAATTGAACAAGGGCCTAATGAGGACTGAGACTCACGAGTGTTAGCCAACTTTAGGGCTAACACTTACACGTACATGAATCTCTACATCTATTATTTACAAGTTACAAACAATGTGAAATCAATACAGGATCGTGAATACAACCACAAGTACAACAACGAGCGCGTGCATTCTCGTTTAGGCTAAGTCAACCACATCAATAGCAAGGTGAGTTCATATGCGCCTTTTCTAATCATTAACTGATTTTAAACTCTCTGGGCTGAGAAACATGCTAAATCTTTTATTTATTTAAAACTTTTAGAACAACATACTGCTTATACTTTGACTTAGATAATATTGCTTGACTTATTATCGTTTATCATTGTATGCATGCTTGTATGATCATGTTATGACAGAAACAACAAAGATGAATATGATAATATAACTTCGTAAATCATCAACATAATAGAATAATATAGTTATAAGATTTCATCTTATAAAGCATGATTATTCTTACAAGAACATATATTGAGATTATCATAGGTTAACATGATGACAACAATAACAAAAAACAAGAATGATATGAAGATAACATATCTTCATAATATCATTCAACATAGGAGTTAGTTAAGTGTAATATAACTAGTTCTATAACACTTAATTTACAACTCGATGCAAATTACAAGATAACACGAAACAACTATCATCCACCACCTGAGTCGACTAAGTGTAGTAAGACTAGCCCTTACCACACCTTAGTGACAACAGGGTGACTATTTTGAACAAAAATGAATGATAATTGTGATAACGTAACTTCATGATAACAACATCATTCACACAACAATTAACAATGTATAATAAGACAAGATCCTATATAACTTTGTTAACAACAAGAAGAACACACAATATTGAGAACAAACAACACTGGTGAACACAATATAATTGATTACTATTGAACTGTCTGCATTATATCATTTCAATCATGTGCCATTTATTCAAGTTGATCATTGTAAGTCCCTTCATAAATCGCTGACCAGTTAGCTTGACGTGACTAAACCGACGATAGCATAGTGGTACCATAGGATGGAAAAACCTCTAGCTTGTAGGGCTAGTATGTTGATCGTAATCTTCTTTGGCCGGTAACGTATGACCGGTGACAGGGCGACGAACAGTCAGGGTCTGGCAAACGACAAATGGTTATATTAATCTGCAGTTATAATTGTAATTAATTCATCGTTTCCTGTTGACTAGTAGACTGATGAATTTATTTTCTCTCATGTCATTTTTATAGTAATAGATTCGATGAGCCCTACGGTAACACAAAGTGGTAGAGGTAAATCGGATGCATTGTAATCTGATTACGTGAGGATTGCAATGGATTCTTTTTAGGCTCTATGCACCTCAAGTTGAGAACAAATAGCAATTGGTTAACTAACACTCTTATTATTAAAAATGATTAACAGTTAACCCCATAAGTAATAGAATAATAACAAGGATGGAATTGAGTTAATCTAGTTTCCTTAACACGTTGAGGGTTTATCAATACTTCGGTTTGATAACTAAACCCCTCTTATAATATTATTCTACATATGATACAATGGGTGATGAACACAAACGAACGGGTGAAATGAAAGTGGAGATCTTCAGTTGTATTGCATGTGGTGTTAAGTTCTAATAGGTATGTGGTGGGACGGTGGCTGGGGCTTGTTCTCCTACATATGCCCAATACATAAGCATAGCTATTAGGATGAGATATCACTTGTAAGTATAACTATGGAGAAGCCATTGTTAGAATGGGTGAATCAAACAATCTGCGAGTAACATGTATGACATTGTGACCGTGTATGTGAACAATTCAAAGTTTTCAATTATCAAACTTATGAACTCACCAACCTAGTGTTGACTTTGTTTAAATGCATGTTTTCTCAGGTGACAAACAGGTTTAGTCGTCATACATTCAGGGACATAGCTAGTGGACTTTTAGAAGACCTATCTACATTTTGTGTCGAGCATATTTTGGAATGACAAAACAACGAATCATGTTTTGTGCATCTTGTACAGTTACAAGATATAAACTCATTGATTCTGTTGAATAGCTTTACTTAGTTAAATTATGAGGAAACAATGTAATTTAACTTTGTAATTCTATATCATTGTCATGTTTGCATTTCTCATTTATATATCATGTACTATGTAAACAATCTGATCATTTCAATTATCAAACGAAATCGTGCCCCGAGAACTTTCCACCCGACGGGAAAGTCGATCCAGCCCGACGGCTCGGGGTGTGACAACGAACCTTGGACCCACGAACCCTTTAACCGAAGCTCCTAACCACGAACCCTACAGCCGAACCCTCATGATGCCGAACCTGAACCATGGCCTAACCTTTACTCGAACGAACCTAGACCATGCAAAGACTAGAGGTCTCGACTGAACTTAGCAGCAACCCAACCCAAAGGTTCGCTGGACTTGGGGTCACTACACCCAATCGGCCATAACCACCCTCGCTTCGACAACAGCATCACCATTCGGCCCAAGATGCACCCCAAACGACTTAGGCCCATCTGTTGGGCCCATGTGACTGATTCGGTCCATCTTGATTTATTTGGCCCACATACATAACATTCGGCCCACTATACAAAAATGGGGAAATGCATACTTGAATAAATCATAAGTTGACTTGTATATACTAATGTTACTACAAAGGTGGTAGGGTTGGTTAAACAAACAAGACCCATAACCTAGTCATTTATTAGCTAGGTAACAACTCTTTCAAGCTATACAAGGACAACGTATAAGACTTGAAATTATAGACCTAAGTTATTCTTAGGTTGGTTTACAAAGACCTTATTTATACAAGTAACAATTATACTATGATAAGATTTGGAAATTCAAGAAGGAAATTAAGGCAAAGGAATCATAAAGTCAACAACAATAGGTACTAGACTTAACTTAAAATAGTTAAGCGTTAGTGAAATCTATGACAATTGAACAAGGGCCGAATAAGGACCGAGACTCACGAGTGTTAGCCAACTTTAGTGCTAACACATACATGTACATGAATCTCTACAACTATTATATACAAGTTACAAACAACGTGAAATCAATAGAGGATCGTGAATACAACCACAAGTACAACAACGAGCGCGTGCATTCTTGTTTAGGCTAAGTCAACCACATCAACAGCAAGGTGAGTTCATATGCCCCTTTTCTAATCTTAACTGATTTTAAACTCTCGGCGCTGAGAAACATGCTTAACTTTTATTTATTTAAAAGTTTTAGGTTAAAATATTCCTTATACTTTGATTTGGATAATATTGCTTGACTTATTATCGTTATCATGTATGCATGCTTGTATGATCATGATATGACTTCAAAAATCATCAACTCAATAGAATAACATAGTTGTAAGATTCTATCTTATAACACTTAATTATTCTTACAAGAACAGACAATGAGATTATCACAGGTGAACATAATGACAACAACAACAACAACAAACATGAATGATATGAAGATAATATATCTTCATAATATCATTCAACAACTTAGATAGCTAATTGTAATAAGACAAGCTCTTATAACACTCGGCTTATAACTCGGTGCATACTACAAGATAACACGAAACAAGTATCATCCACCACCTGAGTCGACTAAGTGTAGTAAGACTAGTTCTTACCACACCTTAGTGACAACAGGGTGACTAAATGGAACAACAAGGAATGATAATCATGCTAATGTAACTTCAAGATAACAACATCATTCACACAAAAATTAACATAGTATAATAAGACAAGATCTTATTTAACTTTTTTAACAATAACGAGAACATACAACATTGAGAACAAACAACATTGGTGAACATACAATACAATTGATTACTATTGAACTCTCTGTATTATATCATTTCAATCATGTGCCATGTATTCAAGTTGATCATTGTAAGTCCCTTCACAAATCGCTGACCAGTTAGTTTGATGTAACTAAACCGACGATAGCATAGTGGTACCATAGGTTTGACAAACCTCTAGCTTGTAAGGCTAGTATGTTGATCGTTATCATTTTTTGCCGGTAACGTATGACCGGTGATAGGGCGACGAACAGTCAGGGTCTGGTAATCGACACATGGTGATATTACTCTGTAGTGATAAGTAATTAATCCATCGCTTCCTGTTGACTAGGAGACTGAGGAATTTACTTTCTCTCATGTTGTATTTGTAGTAACAGATTTGATGAGGCCTACGGTAATTCAAAGTGGGGCAGGTAAATCGAATGCATTGAAATCTGATTATGTGAGGATTGCAATAGATTCCTTTTAGGCTCTACGCACTTCAAGTTGAGAACAAATACCAATTGGTTAACTAACACTCTTATATTTAAAAGTGATTAACAGTTAACCCCACAAGAAATAGAATAATAACATAGATCAGATTAAATTAATCTAATTTCCTTCATACATTGAGGATGTATCAATACTTCGGTGAAATGAAAATGGGGATTTATAGTTGTATTGCAAGTGGTGTTAAATCCTAATAGGTATATGGTGGGATGGTGGCTGGGGCTTGTTCCCCTACATACGCCCTATATATAAGCATAGCTAATAGGATGAGATATCACTTGTAAATATAACTATGGAGCGGCCATTGTGTGAACGGGTGAATCAAGCAACCTACAAGTAACATGTATGACATTGTGACGTGTATGTGAACAATTCAAGGTTTTCAATTATCAAACTTATGAACTCACCAACCTAGTGTTTTCTTTGTTTAAATGCATGTTTTCTTAGGTGACGAACAGATTTAGTCATCAGACATTCATGGGTATAGCTAGTGGACTTTTAGAAGACCTAGCTACATTTTGGGTCGTGCATATTTTGAAATGACAAAACAATGAATCATCTTCTGAAGATCTTGTACAGTTACAAGATAGAAACTTATTGATTCTTTTGCTTTGATTTACTTAGTTAAATTTTGAAGAAACAATGTAATTTAACTTTGTAATTCAATATCATTGTCACGTTAGAATTTCTTAATGATATATCATGTGCTATGCAAACAATCTGATCATTGTGATTATCAAACGATATCGCGCCCTGAGAACTTTCCGCCTGACGGGAAACTCAATACAGCCCACCGGCTCGGGGTGTGACAGATTGGTATCAGAGCCATGGTTATAGAGAAATATAGGTCAAATTACTTACACGGTTTGCCCTAGACTATAACCTCGGGACCCTCATGTAGAGATCATACAACATAGGATTACATTTGCATGTTTCTTCTGCGTCTTATCACTGCACTAACCGATTTTCTTTCGGTTATGATCAGAATGCCGCTAAGAAGACCACCACCAGCTTTACTGCCACCAACACCACAAGATTCAGCACCGCGCTCTTCGACGCCGACACCACCTGACTCTCCTCCACATCTACCTCCTCCTCCACTTCCTCCTCCGCCACCACCTGTTCATGAGTTGGATCCTGCTACTATAACACTGGCCACACTGCTGACCAGTCAACTAAGGGATGTGATCCCTGACATGATTAACCGAATCAACAGCAACAACAGTAATAACATCGCCAACTCATCTGGAGAGGCAGCGGTAACACTTGACACCATCAGGACTACTCCGACCAAAACTTTGTAGGATGCAAGCCACCGAGTTTCAGTGGCAGTGAGGGTTCTATCGGCTTGATCCAATGGATCGAGAAGATGGAAACAACCCTCGATATCAGTGGTTGTCCTAATCAGCATAGGGTGAGGTACTCTACTGGCTCGTTTAACAAGCGAGCTCTAACATGGTGGAACGCACAAGTACAGACAAGGGGTAGGGATGGAGCTCTGTCTATGCTGAGGGCAAAGTTTTGCCCTGGGAATGTACTCAAGAAGGTTGAGACTGAGTTACTCAATCTTGTCATGATTGGTGCTGGGCATCTGGCCTACACCACATGATTCCATGAGTTAGCTACCTTGGCACCGTACGTGGTGCCCACACTGGAGAAAAGGATCGAGCGGTATGTCGGTGGACTGACGGCTTTTATCCAAGCGTACGTAATTTCAGCCCACCCAAGGAGCAACTAGGCCAATGACCGCATCACCTAATAGGTCCACTCTGGTGGAAGAGAGAACCATTACTTTGGAACTAAGAGCCACCATCTCCACTATTCAAGAAATGGTAGCATCTCTTAAAGTTGAAGTGGCTACCAATTGACTACCGAACCAAAAAAGGACTCTCAAGTCACCCACTATTTTGACACAACCACTATAGCCTAATCATTTGTACTTTTTTGCATTACTCCCAACCACATCAAGTCTCTAACTCTCGCCTTAAAGGGATGATGCTACAAAAAAGCAAGGATAGTGTGACAACTAGTACCAGATCGTCTGGCAATCTGTACGGTATGTGTACTTTCACCGTTTACTATGTGTAAATACAATGTGCTTAACAGTTGTGCCACATAAGGACTACGAAAACAAGTAACAGTTGTATGTATTTCAATGAAAATTGGAATATAAATATACAACAACACACAAGAAATAACAACGGTGAAAACACATGAGAAAGACATATCGGTTGTGATCTGATGTCCACAAATAACTGGAATCATATTGCTGACAGTTTCATGAGAAACAGTGTGAAAACAGTTATAACAATGTGAAAATATTTAAGTCTAGTTGAGTCCGTCAGTGAGAAAGTACAATTCAAAACCGTAATTTAGTATCGTTTCAAAATAATAAACTGACAGCGTGTTTGTGTGGGTGATGATTCACTCAAACATATCTGTAGGTTTAACGTTCTGAACGATAACTGAAAATTAGAAAACAATAATCAGAAAGTAAAGTCGTCGACGTGTTTGTTCGGGTGGCGATTCAAACGAATAGGCGCGAAGGTGATATGATATGACAAAACGTTAAAAATAAAAATTTTTGGAACAATAAAATAAGGAAAAGAAATTTAAGAACTTTACTAGGAATTACAGCCTTAAAAAGGTAAAAATAAAACTATTTATATTTAAAGTACGAAAAATACGTGTTTTGTAAATGCAACGTAAACGTAAAACCGAACACCCTAACTTACCCATGGTATTAAAGTCCTTAATTTTTCCATCTTCCCTATTAAAACACTCACCCACCTCCCTCTCTCTCTCTAACTCCTGTTCATTCTCTCTCTTTCTCTAGAATCGCTCCACAAAAATCAACATAAATCCCTCATTTCTAAACCAAATCGTGCAAACTTGGTGTAAAAACGAAGCTCTTGACATTCCCCGCAGGAAAGTACAAAGAATCGGCCTTGGAATCCACTGATTCAAAGGTAAATCGAGCTACAACGTTCGGACTTTTAGGGTTTTCTACAAACCCGACACAACCAATATTTTAACCGGCTTTAATCAACCCATTTTGACCCATACACCTTCCAAACGAGGTTTCGCGCCTATACACACTCAAAACCATCAATTATTTCAACCAAATCTCGAAATAGCCATTTTTCAAAGCTGAAAATCGTCTAAAGGGAATGGCCGGGGCGAATGGGTCGTCGTGCGAATGGACGCCTCATTCGTCTGAACCTCTTGGGACGAAGGAACCATTGATTTACCTAGGACTTAGTACGAATGAGCATGTGGACGAATGGACTTGCTGTACGAATGAGACTCTCATTCGAGTGAAATATACATACGAATGAAACTACATTCGGATGACAATCTTATTCGACCTCAGTGTTTATTCGCACTCCTAGTTTGAACGAATGAGACTCATTCGCATTGCTATAGCGTGCGAATGAGGACTCATTCGTACGAGCAGAAAAGTTAAGGAAAATCAAGTTTTTCTAAGTTTATACTAAGAAAAATCATTATTTTAAAACTAATATAACATGTTAAGGTTTTAAGTCAAGTGTAAAACATATAAGCAAGAACTTATTATGTACTAAACTTAACCTAAACTGATTAAGTATTAGTATGTTATACCATCAAATGAGTTCAAGGAAAAACCAAGATACAAAGACTTATAAAAGTTAACTAGCATTAGGCTTAACTCACAAATCAATAACTTATACTTATAAGTTACAAACAACCTTGAATCGAACACATGATTGTGGATACAACATCAATACAACAATTGAGCGCGTGCATTCTTTGATTTCTTAGTCAACCACTTCAATGTCAAGGTGAGTTCATATGCCCCTTTTCTAATCCCTTGATTTTAAATACGGGGCTGAGAAAGATGCTAACTCTTTTAAATTATTAAAATTTTTAGAACATTACTTCAAATATCATGTGATTTAGATAATAAAGATTTCATCTTTATTATCACATTTTTATCAAGATCAATGTGTATGCTTGTGTGTGCATTAACAACAATGACAAATCAAGGATGTTTCATGATAACATAACTTCATGAATTCATCCAAACATTTAAATAACTTAAGTGAAACAATATTTGATCTTATAACACTTTGTTATTTATAATGAGATAACATGAGAGAATTACAAGTGATAACAAGAATGATAATCATGATAACATAATTTCATGATGATGATGATATCATTCACCACATATATTAACATCGTGTAATAAGACTAGTTCTTACAACACTTTGTTAAAGACTATGAGAACGCATAACACTGAGAACAGATAACACTGAGACAACTGTATTATATCACAACAATCATGTGTTCATGTGTACGTGTTCAGTCATAAGTCCATTCAACAAAATTAGTTACCATTGATTTAGTGCGACTAAACCGACAATAGCGTAGTGGCACCATAGATTTGACAAACCGCCTACGAGTGTGGTCGGTACATTAATCGTATAGGCCGGTATTGTATGACCGGTTACAGGGCTGCATCAGTCAGGTTTGGTAAACAACACATGGTGATATTAATCTTCATATGCTGATTGTAATTAAATCCTTCGTTTCTATTAACTGGTAGACTGAGAAATTAATTTTCTCTCATGTCATAGTATTGGTAATAGATTCGTTGAAGGCACTGATTCTTTTGAGACTACAAATGGGATAGAGGTAAATTGAATGCATTGTGGTCTGATTTCCTGAGGACCATAATGGATCCCATTTAGGCTTTATACATTCAAGATTGTTAACAATATCAATGAGTTAGCTGTCACTCCTTTTATTAGAAATGAAATTTAGTTAAACCTACAATTGAGATAACACTAATAGGATAAGATTAAATTAATCTATTTTCCTTAAAACTATACGGGATTACCATAAATTAGGTCATGGTAATTTATTCTCTTGAAAACACTATTATTCTATACATTTAACTCTGTGGAATGAGAACACATTCAATGAGATTAACATGTTGGATATCAAATGAGACAAACAAAATGTGAGATGAAACTGGGTATCCATAGTTGCATTACAAGTGGTATTGAATTCAGTCAAGTTGGTGGTGGGCTAGCGGCTTCATTCGTGATACGTATACCCTATATATAAGCATGCTTGATAAGGATGATACACTATTTGTAAGTGTAACTATGGAAAGGACATTAGTGACATAAAATATGACAGTAACAATAAGACTAGTGTGTGACACAACGACATGCGAACGACAAATTACAAGTGTTTTCAATTTCCAAACTTATGAACTCACCAACCTAGTGTTTACTTGTTTAAAATACATGTTTTCTCAGGTTACGAACATGTTTAGTCACCAGACTCAGGATGCATTAGCTAGTGGACTTTTATAGTAGACCTAGCTACATTTTGTGGGCATAACTTTTGATGACATATCTTGTGAATCACTTTTGTAAACCTTGTGCAGATACAAGATAGAAAACTCTATGATTCTTTTGGATGGATTTACATAGTTAAATTATGAACATGATAATGGAATTTAACTTTGTAATTTTATGTCAATGTCATTTTGAAATTTCTCATTATATATCATGTGCCATGTAAACAATCTAATCATTTCGATTATCACCACAATATCGCGCCCTGAGAACCATCCGCCAGTTGGGAAAGTCGATCCAGCCCGCCAGCTCGGGGTGTGACAGGTAGCCTCAAACTACAGGATTAAAATTTGATAGTCTTGCATAAAAGGATATGAAGTCTTCTCAACTAATGACCATATTCACCTCTACACTTGATAATGAATGAGATATCCTTTTGGGAAGATACTTTAAATAACAAGCTCTTCCTGTATATTTGAAGATGTTATCATGGGACATCAGATATTGAACCTCTCCTATGGCCCTTACTTACATGAGTGTTTTTTTAAGTATCTAATGGAGTTGATCGATCAACCGGAGGGGACAGTGCAAGATGAAGTTAATTCTGAAGCTGAATTTGTTCCCATAGCCCAGTCATGTTAATAGCAACTTCCTCTTTACTTACAAGGTTGGCCGGTGAACCAACTACTACTGTACTAGCTATGGAGGACTTCAAAGGTATAGATCTGATTTTTTTGCAAATGCAAAATTAGATAATGGAAAAGTGAAACTAATCCCGGAAGAGGAAGCACAAATAGAGGGGGATAGAAGGGCTAAAGCCAAAAGGACTGCCTTATTGGATTCAAAGAAAGCACAAAAGTTGGCTCATCTCCAGGGAAAATATTTTTCACATCAATGGAATTATTTACAAGTTGGTGACTCGGCTTAATGCCATGCTTGAAAACTAGGTCAACTTGCTAAAGCTATATCACTAGTTAAAGCTGCGAAGGTGTACAAGAAATAGGAGAAGGACACCAAAGATATAGAAAATGAAGCAACTCCCAAAGAACTACAAATTCTCTACATAGCAGTTGGGTTCCATGAAAATGTCCACCTTGGATTTACACTTCAGACCTATAGGCTTAGGAAGATGGCCCTCCTCCCTATTTGAGAAGGACTCAAAACAGGTTTGGTTAACTGAACAAGCTTGTCACTCCTCCATCTAGCTCCTTACAAAATACCATACGTATCTTCTCAACAATCAACAAGAGGACAACGATTGTAATGCGTAAGGAAAAAAATTTTTCATCCTGAGGAAATATAGGATTAGAGGGAGAGGAAAAAGAATAAGGAAGCCGAGAAATATGACACTCAGAAAATCGATGAGAGCGTTGCTATTTCTATCATTGCGACTACTAATGCCAAAGTTAAAGCAAAAGAAGTAAATGGCCAAAAGGTTAGAAGAAATGACTAATGGTGTGCAGGCTAAACTTTAAATGTTCAAAAAAAAATTCTACCCTAAAGCTTTGATGCAACCACTTAAATTTTCAAAATCACAAGAGTTGGAGGCGATATAACTAGACTCAGTGAAGTACAGATTATCTATCTACAAGAACAAAATACTAGGCGTGGCAGGTGTTCATCTTTAAATCCTCAGCATGACGTCTTAGAAAGAATAAATGAGCATAACATGAAGAAGACGACATCAAGGATATAAAGATTTTTTTGTAGCATTAGCCAAGGGGGAGACTGTAGGGAAAATTATGGCTGACGCTCAGAAAAACCCTCAGACATGATAAAGGCAAATCCCTTAAGCCTACATAATATTCGGAAGGAATAACCTAGCTTTCGGAAGACTAATACATTTCATCGATGAATAACTTTATTATTTTGATGCCCATATGAAGCTTCCAAAGACATGAAGCTTTCGAAGACAATGTAGCTTTCGAAGACATGAAGCTTTCGATACATTAATTTGCTTTCCATGAACATTCCTCCATCGATGCTGAATTATATTTGAAGAATGTTTCAAAACTAACTCTAACACTAACTATTAACACAAGTTAAATTCCCGTGTTAGTCAGAATGCAATTGTCATCATTTAGAGCAACATTGATTACCAAGATATTCAAGAAGACTTATTTAGAAAACTTTTGTGTCAGCGGAAATTAAGGTAAAGTCAAATTATTTTAACATATATTATAGGACCTTGGAAACGGGAAGTATCCCTAACGATTTTGCTTGACAGGCCTCCGAATATTGCAGAATCCTATTCGTGGGTTTTCCAATTGAAATCCTTGCTAACCGTGATGATACGATGATCGGGAATCAACGTTTTGATTGAAATCGAACACCACGGGCTAGAATATGAAGTTGGAGACACAGGAGGGGCTCTATAAACGAGGAAGATACTCAAGATTGATTAGCTACCCTAAAACATTCTATTTGTTGGGTATTTATAGTCCACGGTCTGTCATACTAATGAGTAGAACGAAGCACGCACTCATACGAATGACGTCACACGAACGAACCTCTCATGCGAACGAATCGGACCTTTGATTCATTCGTACGAACGGAAGAATGACATGGTTCCTTCGGATGAAATGACATTCGTTAGTCCTTCATTCGTCCGAATAAACTCATTTTTAGGTTCATTCGTACAAAAGAGAACAGATTGATATATCAATTTTAAATTAAAACATGTTACGAATTTATATTCAAAGTCAACACTAGAAAAAACGTGTAAAACTTTCATAGTCAAAACTATACATGCAAACACAGAATCCAATAACTGAACTAGGGACAAAACATGCATCTAGATACTCCTCCTTGGACCTAGTTCTTTACGTTAACTTCTGTCACACCCCTGCGCCGCGTGCGGAACCCACGGCGCGGTGACGTATGAACAGTTGAATCATGCACAAGTATTGAATAAGAACAACCACAATGGATTTCTAAGTTGCATAATGTTTAGACAATTGTTTAGTTACAGACAATCTATCTACCAAAAGAAAGACAACTACAGACCCAAAATATAGTTACAAAATAAGACTCCAAACAAGACAATTAAACATTTAGGATTTAGTGTGTTTCTAATCCATCCTAGCATGTTTCTTCATCTTGTTCTATCTTAGAATGGTCTCCTTAGTTGTCCCTGAGATTGTCTTAAACCTGATTTCCTGAAACACGTGAGAAGTAACTGTCAACTACAGACGTAGTTGGTGAGAACAATAGGTTTAAACATTTGTAAACATGAGTTATATGATATAAGACATAGGTAAGTTAAAGCATCATAAGATTCACACGGATGAGCTGCAACCCAAACTAACATCAAGTAAGAAAATGAGTGTAAACAGTCCAATCACTGTTCGCACGAAAGCCAATAATATCAAGTCCCAAACCATGTTTGGAGTTAGATAATACGTCAGCAGTTTTGATAACCATATGACACCAGACCTGCAGTTGGCTTGTAAAATAAATTTAAAAGCCAACTCCATCCTGGATAAGAAAACAATGACACCAGACCTACAGTTAGCTTTTAAAACAAATTTAAAAGCTAACTCCATCCTGGATAAGAAACAATGAGTCCGCTTTCCCTTGTTGTGATCACCCAGTACTAACGACAATGAAACTTGATGGGTTTATAAGTTTGTTTACAACAATGGACACCATGTTTATGAATCTTACTTTAACCGGATGTGTTAATGTCTTATTGAAAACCTGGATTTAACTCCACGAGTTGAATCCTTTGTTTATGTAACATGAAAATGAATCCCTTGATTTGATTACCATGATGTGAACCATATGATTTGAATACCATGAAATGAACCATTTGATTTGAATACCACAAAATGAACCACTTGATTTGAATACCACAAAATGAACCACTTGCTTTGAATACCATGATATAGTGACCTTGTGTAACAACAAGGTTTTTAACAAAAGAAAGAGTTTATGAAATCTTTTATTTAAGAATGTTTATCCTTTAAAAGAACATTTGAGTAAAACTGTTATAAAACATTTCAAGAAAACATTATAAAATCCTTTTTAGTAATAAGGGTTTAATAGTGAATAATTCCTTTAAAACAGTTGACAATTTCCTTAAACAGTTGAAGAATCACTTGGATTCATAAGATAAACCTGTAATGTTTATGAATACACATAAACTGTGCAATGAAACAAGATTGAAATAGCGGTTTTGATCACGTGTTCCACCCCAAAACAGTTATAAAACAGTAAAAGAGGGGCTAAAGTTCTCACCTGTCTGCAGTAGACTCTGAACTAAACAGTTAGCAAGTAGCAAACAGGACTTCTAATTGTTTCCTATAACATTGTAGTCATACATAAGATATAGGATTTATAATTGTATAACTTTGATTCATTGATTGAATTGTGTTCTCATGATTTGATTGTTGTGAAATCTTGAATGTTATGATTTGAATCAATTGCATGATCATGGGTCAATGAAACTTATGAAATGTTCTTTTGTGTTCAAACTTGTTTGTACACATCACATGTGTTTGAGGATTTGATTAACCTTTGATCAACATGAAATGTATGAATATGTTCCAATGTTTTCGACTCTTGCGATTATGGATTGATCTCATTATTAGTTTAGGTTAATCTTAACCCTAATAAGTCAATTCATAACCGTTTTGCATTGCAAGCCACACCATGGGCCATTTAAAATGCAATGGGCCAATTAAATGTAATGTTTGGCCAAGAAATGACTAAGTAGGCCATGTAAGGTTCCAAAGCAACTTTGGTCCAATTATATATCTTAATGGGCCAAGCTATCTCAATTGTGCTTATTTTAAACCTATGGACCAAGTTGTTAATGGAATTGGGCCTTTCATCATTGAGTTGGGCCGAATGGGTTTGGGCTGCCATCTTAGGCAGCGAACCCTTTATGTTAATGGCCTAAGGTTCGGCCACAATCATAACAAGGTTCGGCCATAGGTTCGATGATTAGGGTTCGCGAGTCCAGTATGAGGGTTCGGCTCAAGTGGGTTCGTGGCATCCAGGGTTCGTGGTCTATACATGGTTCGGCTACATCACCCATGGTTCGTCTTAGAAGGTCTATGGTTCGTCATCATGCAATAACAGGGTTCGTGGAGGATGAAGGATGTAGGGTTCGTTTATGGTGAATGTTCCAGGGTTCGCTTGTTCTTACACGAACCATGCAGGGTTCGTGAGACTGCTCAAGGCTGGTTGATGGCTCGGGAAGGTTCGTGAGAGGCTTGATGATCGGCCACAGGCTCGTGAGATCCCCTGAGGGTTCGGCTGAAAAGCTACGAACCATGATGGTTCGTAGAACGCCTCTAGGGTTCGTTAATGGCGGCTGAAACTTTGGCCGGCGAACCTGTTACTAGCCTCATCCTCCTCATCGAATCTTCTGCTCCTGACCACGATCCAAGTTATCCTAACATCAGGGAGTGTAGTTGAAGGTGCGAAACTAAGTTTTGTGATGTAAGGATCGGCTAAATGTCGAGTTTAAACAAAAACACACAAGAAACCCTAATTCCCGAAACTTCCTTGGATCATACCTCGTTTTTGGCTGGATGGATCTGCGATATTCTTGTACTTTCGTGTAGAGTTTGTCGAGAGCTTCGCGTGGACACCAAGAATGACGAATTCCGTTGAGAAATAAGCGAGTTACGAACGTTTAAAGCTTGGTTTTTAGAGAGAGGATGGTTTGGACGAATTTCTAGAGAGAGAATGGGTTGGTGGTGTAATAAATGAAAGAATAAGCCTTGTTCAAGGCTTTTATAGCCCGGGTGGTATTCGGGTTCGTTTCGGTCGCTCGGTTCGCGTTTCCGGAACGTAACGCGTATTTTACGCGGTTTTAAATAAAAAGAGTTGTTAAACTCATTAAAATGATGAGTTTCAAAATTGTAAAAGTATAAAATAATTAATTTAATTATTTTTACTCTTCGTGCGTTGTCAGATCGTTAAACATTCGAAATTACGTGTATACCCGCAATCGCGTACGTTTTTCGATCGTATTAATTATTTAAAGTCGTTTAATCGTAATTATAAGTTCAACATTCGTACTATTATGGATCGTCACCCATAACTATACTCAGTCTCGCTTACAGATTACGATCTTTGTTGAATTAATTAATTGTTATAATATTCGTCTCGACACTACGCACTAACACTAACCTGTTACACCGAACGCAGTATATGTATAGGGCTCACTCTCGCTGCCCACCACTGTTTCTATATAACAAGTTACTGTTCTTGCCTAGTGAAATCGACTGTAATTAAATAATACATACTTGTTAAATGATAAAGATTCTAACACACAAGCACATAATGACACATGATTCACATTGACTGACTGAACATGTACACACACTGTTCTAACACTGTTCACGACTACATGACTAAATGCACAAATGTTACAGTCTCCCCTAGTTAAGGGAATTTCGTACCGAAATTAACTAGCCGAAGATACTGTAAAAAGATGAGGGTACTTAAGCTTCATCTGGTCTTCACGTTCCCAGGTGAACTCAGCACCGCGTTTGCCCTCCCATCGCACTTTCACGATCAGGATACGGCTGCGTTTAAGTTTCTTGACCCCATGATCCATGATCTCAACTGGACGTTCTATGAATTGCATGTTGTTCTGAATCTGAATGTCTTCCAGTGGAATCTGGACATCATGATCCGCCAAGCATTTCTTAAGATTCGATACATGAAAAGTATCGTGAACATTGCTTAGCTCCATTGGAAGTTTGAGTTTGTAGGATACGGGACCAATCCGTTCCAGGATCTCAAAAGGTCCAACGTACCTTGGTGCAAGTTTCCCTTTCTTCCCGAATCGGACAACGCCTTTCCAGGGAGAAACTTTGAGTAAGACTCGGTCACCGACTTGAAACTCAAGCGGTTTCCGACGTCGATCAGCATAACTCTTCTGCCGATCTCGTGCGGCCTTTAGCATTGACTGAATGATTGTGATTTTGTCTGATGTTTCCTGAATGAGTTCTGGTCCTACGACCTGTGAGTCACCAATCTCGGTCCAACAGACCGGTGATCGGCACTTTCTACCATATAGAGCTTCGAATGGTGCACATTGAATGCTCGTATGATAGCTATTGTTATATGAAAACTCAATGAGTGGGAGATGAGTGTCCCAACTTCCACCGAAGTCAATGACAAAAGAACGAAGCATGTCTTCAAGTGTTTGGATAGTCCTTTCGCTTTGGCCGTCGGTTTGGGGATGATACGCCATGCTAAGATTAACACGCGTTCCCAAAGCCTTTTGCAATGATTGCCAAAAGCGAGAAGTGAAACGACTATCACGATCAGATATGATTGATGTTGGAGTACCATGACGTGCAATGATTTCGTTGATGTACAGTGTGGATAACTTCTCCATCTTGTAATCCTCTCGGATAGGGAGAAAATGAGCAGATTTGGTGAGTCGATCAACGATCACCCAAATCGAATCGAAACCTCGCGGAGTTCTCGGCAACTTTGTTATGAAATCCATGGAAATTTGCTCCCATTTCCATTGAGGAATTTCAGGTTGCTGCAGAAGTCCTGAAGGCTTTTGATGTTCTGCTTTGACTTTTGAACAGGTAAGACATTTTCCCACATATAGTGCTATGTCTTTCTTCATCCCCGGCCACCAGTAAGATGTCCTCAAATCTTGATACATCTTGTCGGCTCCAGGATGAACTGAGTATCGCGACTTATGAGCCTCATCACAGATGAGTGTGCGCAATTCTTCAGACTTTGGAATCCAAATGCGGCCGTTGAGATATAACACCCCATCAGCTCGAGGTTCTAGTTTCTTCTCAATACCACAATCCAAGTCTGTTTTGAGTTGCTTGTTTGTTACTACTTGTTGTTGTGCAATACGAATCAAGTCTTTCAAGTTTGGCTGTGTGTTGATCTCCATGGCTCTTACACGAATCGGTTTGACTGGTTCCTTGCGACTAAGAGCATCCGCCACCACATTGGCTTTACCCGGATGGTAACGAATCTCGCAGTCGTAATCAGTTAGAAGCTCAACCCAACGCCGTTGTCTCATGTTGAGTTCTTTCTGATTAGAATGTGTTGTAGGCTCTTGTGGTCTGTATAGATAACACATTTAGTACCATACAGGTAGTGTCTCCAAATCTTCAATGCAAAGACCACAGCCCCTAACTCAAGGTCATGAGTAGTGTAATTCTTCTCGTGAACCTTAAGTTGTCTTGAAGCATAAGCAATGACCTTGTCCCGTTGCATAAGTACACAACCAAGACCAAGGTTTGAAGCATCACAGTAGACAATGAAATCATCACTGCCTTCTGGAAGACTAAGGATAGGGGAGTTGCATAACTTCTGTTTAAGAAGTTGAAATGCATCTTCCTGTTTCTGTCCCCATATAAACGCTTGACTTTTCTGAGTTAATGTGGTAAGTGGCAAGGCTATCTTAGAGAAGTTTGCAATGAATCTTCTGTAATAACCTGCCAGACCCAGAAATGAACGAATCTCTGTTGGAGTAGATGGGGTAGTCCAGTTCTTAATCGCCTCAATCTTCGCCGGATCTACATGTATCCCATCCTTGTTTATGACATGTCCTAAGAAGTGAACCTCCTTTAGCCAAAATTCACATTTTGAGAATTTAGCATATAGTCGTTCAGTTCTTAGTAACTCTAAGACTTTCCTCAAATGATCCTCGTGTTCTTGTTCTGAATTGGAATAAATCAGTATATCATCAATGAAGACAATAACAAACTGATCCAAGTAGGGCCTGCAGACTCGATTCATCAAGTCCATGAACACTGCAGGTGCATTGGTCAGCCCAAATGGCATAACCACAAACTCATAGTGTCCATACCGAGTCCTAAATGCAGTCTTTGGTATATCCTCATCATTTACTCTCAACTGATGATACCCAGATCGTAAATCAATCTTAGAAAAGCAAGTTGCTCCCTGTAATTGATCAAACAGATCATCGATCCTGGGCAGAGGATATCTATTCTTGATTGTCAACTTGTTCAATTCCCGATAATCGATACACATACGAAATGAACCGTCTTTCTTTTTGACAAAGAGAACCGGAGCTCCCCATGGAGAGAAACTCGGTCTTATGAAACCTTTGTCTAAAAGTTCCTGAAGCTGACTAGACAGTTCCTGCATCTCAGATGGTGCTAATCGATACGGTGATTTCGCCACTGGGTTTGCTCCAGGGACGAGATCAATTCTAAACTCCACTTGTCGGACTGGTGGTAGTCCAGGCAAGTCTTCTGGAAATACATCTGGATAATCTTTGATGACCGGTACATCTCCAACTGCTTTCTTGTCAGGTTTCTTTTCCACCACGTGAGCTAAGAATGCATAATATTTCTTCTTCAGATACTTCCTCGCCTTGATGCACGATACAATCTTCAAACCGCGGCAGGGTTTCTCACCGTAGACTATCATCGTTTCGCCAGACGGTAGAGGAATCCGAATGAGTTTCTCCGAACACACGATTTCAGCATTGTTTTTGGATAACCAATCCATTCCTACTACAACTTCGAAGCTTCCGAGAGTCATAGGAATGAGATCGATGGAAAAGAGATGGTCATTTAGTCTTAGCTCACAAGCATGAATTATGGAATCTACAACTATGGTTTTACCATTTGCTACTTCTACGGTATAGGGAGCAGTAAGTGTTGATAGTTGCATATTAAGCAAAGAAGCAGTATGAGCAGAGATAAAACTTTTATCAGCACCAGTATCAAATATGATAGGAACATAGTGATCATTGATAAGAAATGTACCCGTGATGACTGCCGGCTCTTCACGTGCTTCAGCAGTTCCAATCATGAAAGCACGAGCAACAGCAGTATTGTTGTTGAGTTTTGGACACTGATTTCTGAAGTGTCCCTCTGCCCCACAATTATAGCAAGCTCTTCCACCTGTAGTAGCAGTGGTGGTGGTAGCAGTTGTGGCAGCAGCAAGATGTGCAGATCGGCATGTAGCTGCCAAGTGTCCCATACGCCCACACTTGAGACACTTTCTGCATGCAATAGTGGGTAGATGATGGTATTGGCATCTGATGCATAGTGGAACGGACCAGTGTACTGCTTTCTGACATTAGCGGGTTGTGGCATAGCAGTGAGGGGAGTAGCATGAGTAGGTGCAGCCGCAGTCAACGCTGCAAAGTTCTTGATTGTCTTCTGTTTCTTCTTCTTGTGGTGGTGCTGTTCAGGCTTCTTGCCTTCCTCAATCTGTGCCCTCTTAAATCCCTTTCGGGTGAGCACACCAGATTTTACATACTCTTCAGTAAGAGTAGCACCAAGTTGAATCGCTGCTTCCAGAGTAGTGGGGTTGTTCCCCATAACAGTTCCTCTGACAACCAAGGGCAACCCTTCAATGTATTTCTCTATCCTGCGGGGTAGAGGAGTAACCAAGTGAGGTACGAGGATACACAACTCATGGAACCGAGTTGTATACTTCGCGTTTTCACCACTATCCTGCACCAGATTCCACATCTCTACCTCCAGTTTCTTCAGTTCATGACGTGGACAAACTTTTCCACAAGCAAGTTCTTGAATCCTTCCCATGGTAAAGCTAGAGCGACTTCGCGTCCTCTGGTGTTCTTCTCAGAGTTCCACCAGGTGAGTGCTCCCTTATGAAAAGCACTTGAGGCCATTTTGACCTTCAGATTTTCAGGACATCCAGTGAAGTCGAGAATGTCTTCAATGCTTTCTAGCCATTGCAGTAGGCCAGTAGCTCCTTCAGTCCCAGAGTACTTAGGAGGCTTAGCATCGTTAAACTGCTTGAAGGTGAAGTTAGCAGTTCCAGAGTGATTGGTGTTGGAGTTGTTTGCTGAGTCACTGGTACTTCCCCGAAGATTCTGGGTGATATCAGTGACCATACCCGGGATCACATCCCGCATATGAACCGCGATAGCTCGAGCTATCTTGTTAATCTCATCATCGTTACCACTTGTCGAACCCCAGCATTTGGGTCACGTCGAGGAGGCATTCTACGAATAGAAGCCACAAGTGGGTCAGTAACGAGAATGGATACAATTGAATTTTCATGATAAGTCAGTAATATATCCATACTACTAGTATTATCATTCAATTGTAATATGATCCAGTACACGTATAAGTTATCAACTTATTTGTATACTTATCATGTGAATATGTACGATGTCTCATGATCTCACCACCAAATCTACACACTGACACTTTCCCGATATACCGAAAACAGCTTATATATAGGGCTCACTCTCGCTGCCCACCACCGTTTCGATATACCACGATCATGCCCTTGCTAGCATTTGGCATCACGTTTGTACTGATTTCCAAGTGTGTTCCATTGATTAAGAATCTCATGATCTTTGATCAACTTGAACTATGATTGATTCCATGATTGAACTATGATTATGTTATGCGTGCACCTACTAACAGTTGTTAACATGTAGAACTAAATCATACGTGTGCTCTACATTTTTCTTGTTAACTATGTTAGTAAGTACTAATGATGTAATCACTTAAGAATTTCACTTAAGGTTTACATTGAAGGAATGTTCACAACTTGAGTGATTCACCATAATGTCTGGTTCATCCAAGTTTGAATTCCACTATGATTTGATTCACCAATGATTGTTTCCCAAATGTTTGTATCCCATGTGTTTGACTCATGTTCCATGTTCCAGTTGATCCCGAATCCTCACTCCAAATACAAACGCCGGATTCCCCCTAACGTACTGAAATAAGCTTATATATAGGGTAAGCTCTCACCGACCCACCACTTACCTCAACACATCAGCGTTAATCCGTCGTCTATATTTGGGGCTAAGATTCCAACTGTTGATTGATTATGATTGTTTCATGATTTCTCTTGTTCTGTGACTATGATAATGATTATGTAAACCATGGTTCTTAATTTACTTAGAAATTAAAACCTTAGGTTTTAGTATGTGTGTCCTAGGTTAATTAACCTAGGTTCTCAATACCTACAGTATCGAGTATAATGATCTCTTGTGAGAACTTCAACTAAAGAATACTGTTACACAGATTCTAAGTTATAAAGTTCCTATGATAATGAACACCTGATAATGATAACAATGATAACAATGACAAGGATTTCAAATCAAGATTCTAAATTAATAGATCTTGACCTTTGAATTCCTATAGTGAATATGACAAGGATTTCAAATCAAGAATCTAAATTAATAGATCTTGACCTTTGAATTCCTATACTGAATGTGACAAGGACTTTAGATCAAAGATAACAATCTTTGCCTCTAAATCCCATAATGAATATGACAAGGACTTTAGATCAAAGATAACAATCTTTGCCTCTAAATCCCATAATGAATATGACAAGAAATTCATATCAAAGATACTGAAACTACAGATCTTTGCCTCTGAATTTCTATAATGATCTCTGTGTGAGAATTTCAGATCAAGGATACTAAGAATACAGATCCTTGCCTCTGAAATCCTTAATGCATATGTGTGAGAATTTAATTCGGTTTCTAAAATTATAGAATTCCGATTCAAATTCCTTGACTCGATATCTAATCTTAGTAAAATGTCCTAAGATCTTTCAAGCTTAATGTAGACTTAATGCTTACTTAAGTTACTTAGATCCTAAGTATCCTCAAGCCTATAGCACTTAGTCCTATTGGGTAGCTTAGGTTATAGTCTAGGTCATTAAACATTGGGTTTTTCCTAGTTCTCTACAACCTTGGCTCTGATACCAACCTGTCACACCCCTGCGCCGCGTGCGGAATCCACGGCGCGGTGACGTATGAACAGTTGAATCATGCACAAGTATTGAATAAGAACAACCACAATGGATTACTAAGTTGCATAATGTTTAGACAATTGTTTAGTTACAGACAATCTATCTACCAAAAGAAAGACAACTACAGACCCAAAATATAGTTACAAAATAAGACTCCAAACAAGACAATTAAACATTTAGGATTTAGTGTGTTTCTAATCCATCCTAGCATGTTTCTTCATCTTGTTCTATCTTAGAATGGTCTCCTTAGTTGTCCCTGAGATTGTCTTAAACCTGATTTCCTGAAACACGTGAAAAGTAACTGTCAACTACAGACGTAGTTGGTGAGAACAATAGGTTTAAACATTTGTAAACATGAGTTATATGATATAAGACATAGGTAAGTTAAAGCATCATAAGATTCACACGGATGAGCTGCAACCCAAACTAACATCAAGTAAGAAAATGAGTGTAAACAGTCCAATCACTGTTCGCACGAAAGCCAATAATATCAAGTCCCAAACCACGTTTGGAGTTAGATAATACGTCAGCAGTTTTGATAACCATATGACACCAGACCTGCAGTTGGCTTTAAAATAAATTTAAAAGCCAACTCCATCCTGGATAAGAAAACAATGACACCAGACCTACAGTTAGCTTTTAAAACAAATTTAAAAGCTAACTCCATCCTGGATAAGAAACAATGAGTCCGCTTTCCCTTGTTGTGATCACCCAGTACTAACGACAATGAAACTTGATGGGTTTATAAGTTTGTTTACAACAATGGACACCATGTTTATGAATCTTACTTTAACCGGATGTGTTAATGTCTTATTGAAAACCTGGATTTAACTCCACGAGTTGAATCCTTTGTTTATGTAACATGAAAATGAATCCCTTGATTTGATTACCATGATGTGAACCATATGATTTGAATACCATGAAATGAACCATTTGATTTGAATACCACAAAATGAACCACTTGATTTGAATACCACAAAATGAACCACTTGCTTTGAATACCATGATATAGTGACCTTGTGTAACAACAAGGTTTTTAACAAAAGAAAGAGTTTATGAAATCTTTTATTTAAGAATGTTTATCCTTTAAAAGAACATTTGAGTAAAACTGTTATAAAACATTTCAAGAAAACATTATAAAATCCTTTTTAGTAATAAGGGTTTAATAGTGAATAATTCCTTTAAAACAGTTGACAATTTCCTTAAACAGTTGAAGAATCACTTGGATTCATAAGATAAACCTGTAATGTTTATGAATACACATAAACTGTGCAATGAAACAAGATTGAAATAGCGGTTTTGATCACGTGTTCCACCCCAAAACAGTTATAAAACAGTAAAAGAGGGGCTAAAGTTCTCACCTGTCTGCAGTAGACTCTGAACTAAACAGTTAGCAAGTAGCAAACAGGACTTCTAATTGTTTCCTATAACATTGTAATCATACATAAGATATAGGATTTATAATTGTATAACTTTGATTCATTGATTGAATTGTGTTCTCATGATTTGATTGTTGTGAAATCTTGAATGTTATGATTTGAATCAATTGCATGATCATGGGTCAATGAAACTTATGAAATGTTCTTTTGTGTTCAAACTTGTTTGTACACATCACATGTGTTTGAGGATTTGATTAACCTTTGATCAACATGAAATGTATGAATATGTTCCAATGTTTTCGACTCTTGCGATTATGGATTGATCTCATTATTAGTTTAGGTTAATCTTAACCCTAATAAGTCAATTCATAACCGTTTTGCATTGCAAGCCACACCATGGGCCATTTAAAATGCAATGGGCCAATTAAATGTAATGTTTGGCCAAGAAATGACTAAGTAGGCCATGTAAGGTTCCAAAGCAACTTTGGTCCAATTATATATCTTAATGGGCCAAGCTATCTCAATTGTGCTTATTTTAAACCTATGGACCAAGTTGTTAATGGAATTGGGCCTTGAATCATTGAGTTGGGCCGAATGGGTTTGGGCTGCCATCTTAGGCAGCGAACCCTTTATGTTAATGGCCTAAGGTTCGGCCACAATCATAACAAGGTTCGGCCATAGGTTCGATGATTAGGGTTCGCGAGTCCAGTATGAGGGTTCGGCTCAAGTGGGTTCGTGGCATCCAGGGTTCGTGGTCTATACATGGTTCGGCTACATCACCCATGGTTCGTCTGAGAAGGTCTATGGTTCGTCATCATGCAATAACAGGGTTCGTGGAGGATGAAGGATGTAGGGTTCGTTTATGGTGAATGTTCCAGGGTTCGCTTGTTCTTACACGAACCATGCAGGGTTCGTGAGACAGCTCAAGGCTGGTTGATGGCTCGGGAAGGTTCGTGAGAGGCTTGATGATCGGCCACAGGCTCGTGAGATCCCCTGAGGGTTCGGCTGAAAAGCTACGAACCATGATGGTTCGTAGAACGCCTCTAGGGTTCGTTAATGGCGGCTGAAACTTTGGCCGGCGAACCTGTTACTAGCCTCATCCTCCTCATCGAATCTTCTGCTCCAGACCACGATCCAAGTTATCCTAACATCAGGGAGTGTAGTTGAAGGTGCGAAACTAAGTTTTGTGATGTAAGGATCGGCTAAATGTCGAGTTTAAACAAAAACACACAAGAAACCCTAATTCCCGAAACTTCCTTGGATCATACCTCGTTTTTGGCTGGATGGATCTGCGATATTCTTGTACTTTCGTGTAGAGTTTGTCGAGAGCTTCGCGTGGACACCAAGAATGACGAATTCCGTTGAGAAATAAGCGAGTTACGAACGTTTAAAGCTTGGTTTTTAGAGAGAGGATGGTTTGGACGAATTTTTAGAGAGAGAATGGGTTGGTGGTGTAATAAATGAAAGAATAAGCCTTGTTCAAGGCTTTTATAGCCCGGGTGGTATTCGGGTTCGTTTCGGTCGCTCGGTTCGCGTTTCCGGAACGTAACGCGTATTTTACGCGGTTTTAAATAAAAAGAGTTGTTAAACTCATTAAAATGATGAGTTTCAAAATTGTAAAAGTATAAAATAATTAATTTAATTATTTTTACTCTTCGTGCGTTGTCAGATCGTTAAACATTCGAAATTACGTGTATACCCGCAATCGCGTACGTTTTTCGATCGTATTAATTATTTAAAATCGTTTAATCGTAATTATAAGTTCAACATTCGTACTATTATGGATCGTCACCCATAACTATACTCAGTCTCGCTTACAGATTACGATCTTTGTTGAATTAATTAATTGTTATAATATTCGTCTCGACACTACGCACTAACACTAACCTGTTACACCGAACGCAGTATATGTATAGGGCTCACTCTCGCTGCCCACCACTGTTTCGATATAACAAGTTACTGTTCTTGCCTAGTGAAATCGACTGTAATTAAATAATACATACTTGTTAAATGATAAAGATTCTAACACACAAGCACATAATGACACATGATTCACATTGACTGACTGAACATGTACACACACTGTTCTAACACTGTTCACGACTACATGACTAAATGCACAAATGTTACAGTCTCCCCTAGTTAAGGGAATTTCGTCCCGAAATTAACTAGCCGAAGATACTGTAAAAAGATGAGGGTACTTAAGCTTCATCTGGTCTTCACGTTCCCAGGTGAACTCAGCACCGCGTTTGCCCTCCCATCGCACTTTCACGATCGGGATACGGCTGCGTTTAAGTTTCTTGACCCCATGATCCATGATCTCAACTGGACGTTCTATGAATTGCATGTTGTTCTGAATCTGAATGTCTTCCAGTGGAATCTGGACATCATGATCCGCCAAGCATTTCTTAAGATTCGATACATGAAAAGTATCGTGAACATTGCTTATCTCCACTGGAAGTTTGAGTTTGTAGGATACGGGACCAATCCGTTCCAGGATCTCAAAAGGTCCAACGTACCTTGGTGCAAGTTTCCCTTTCTTCCCGAATCGGACAACGCCTTTCCAGGGAGAAACTTTGAGTAAGACTCGGTCACCGACTTGAAACTCAAGCGGTTTCCGACGTCGATCAGCATAACTCTTCTGCCGATCTCGTGCGGCCTTAAGCCTTGACTGAATGATTGTGATTTTGTCTGATGTTTCCTGAATGAGTTCTGGTCCTACGACCTGTGAGTCCCCAATCTCGGTCCAACAGACCGGTGATCGGCACTTTCTACCATATAGAGCTTCGAATGGTGCACATTGAATGCTCGTATGATAGCTATTGTTATATGAAAACTCAATGAGTGGAAGATGAGTGTCCCAACTTCCACCGAAGTCAATGACACAAGAACGAAGCATGTCTTCAAGTGTTTGGATAGTCCTTTCGCTTTGGCCGTCGGTTTGGGGATGATACGCCGTGCTAAGATTAACACGCGTTCCCAAAGCCTTTTGCAATGATTGCCAAAAGCGAGAAGTGAAACGACTATCACGATCAGATATGATTGATGTTGGAGTACCATGACGTGCAATGATTTCGTTGATGTACAGTGTGGATAACTTCTCCATCTTGTAATCCTCTCGGATAGGGAGAAAATGAGCAGATTTGGTGAGTCGATCAACGATCACCCAAATCGAATCGAAACCTCGCGGAGTTCTCGGCAACTTTGTTATGAAATCCATGGAAATTTGCTCCCATTTCCATTGAGGAATTTCAGGTTGCTGCAGAAGTCCTGAAGGCTTTTGATGTTCTGCTTTGACTTTTGAACAGGTAAGACATTTTCCCACATATAGTGCTATGTCTTTCTTCATCCCCGGCCACCAGTAAGATGTCCTCAAATCTTGATACATCTTGTCGGCTCCAGGATGAACTGAGTATCGCGACTTATGAGCCTCATCACAGATGAGTGTGCGCAATTCTTCAGACTTTGGAATCCAAATGCGGCCGTTGAGATATAACACCCCATCAGCTCGAGGTTCTAGTTTCTTCTCAATACCACAATCCAAGTCTGTTTTGAGTTGATTGTTTGTTACTACTTGTTGTTGTGCAATACGAATCAAGTCTTTCAAGTTTGGCTGTGTGTTGATCTCCATGGCTCTTACACGAATCGGTTTGACTGGTTCCTTGCGACTAAGAGCATCCGCCACCACGTTGGCTTTACCCGGATGGTAACGAATCTCGCAGTCGTAATCAGTTAGAAGCTCAACCCAACGCCGTTGTCTCATGTTGAGTTCTTTCTGATTTAGAATGTGTTGTAGGCTCTTGTGGTCTGTATAGATAACACATTTAGTACCATACAGGTAGTGTCTCCAAATCTTCAATGCAAAAACCACAGCCCCTAACTCAAGGTCATGAGTAGTGTAATTCTTCTCGTGAACCTTAAGTTGTCTTGAAGCATAAGCAATGACCTTGTCCCGTTGCATAAGTACACAACCAAGACCAAGGTTTGAAGCATCACAGTAGACAATGAAATCATCACTGCCTTCTGGAAGACTAAGGATAGGGGAGTTGCATAACTTCTGTTTAAGAAGTTGAAATGCATCTTCCTGTTTCTGTCCCCATATAAACGCTTGACTTTTCTGAGTTAATGTGGTAAGTGGCAAGGCTATCTTAGAGAAGTTTGCAATGAATCTTCTGTAATAACCTGCCAGACCCAGAAATGAACGAATCTCTGTTGGAGTAGATGGGGTAGTCCAGTTCTTAATCGCCTCAATCTTCGCCGGATCTACATGTATCCCATCCTTGTTTATGACATGTCCTAAGAAGTGAACCTCCTTTAGCCAAAATTCACATTTTGAGAATTTAGCATATAGTCGTTCAGTTCTTAGTAACTCTAAGACTTTCCTCAAATGATCCTCGTGTTCTTGTTCTGACTTGGAATAAATCAGTATATCATCAATGAAGACAATAACAAACTGATCCAAGTAGGGCCTGCAGACTCGATTCATCAAGTCCATGAACACTGCAGGTGCATTGGTCAGCCCAAATGGCGTAACCACAAACTCATAGTGTCCATACCGAGTCCTAAATGCAGTCTTTGGTATATCCTCATCATTTACTCTCAACTGATGATACCCAGATCGTAAATCAATCTTAGAAAAGCAAGTTGCTCCCTGTAATTGATCAAACAGATCATCGATCCTGGGCAGAGGATATCTATTCTTGATTGTCAACTTGTTCAATTCCCGATAATCGATACACATACGAAATGAACCGTCTTTCTTTTTGACAAAGAGAACCGGAGCTCCCCATGGAGAGAAACTCGGTCTTATGAAACCTTTGTCTAAAAGTTCCTGAAGCTGACTAGACAGTTCCTGCATCTCAGATCGTGCTAATCGATACGGTGATTTCGCCACTGGGTTTGCTCCAGGGATGAGATCAATTCTAAACTCCACTTGTCGGACTGGTGGTAGTCCAGGCAAGTCTTCTGGAAATACATCTGGATAATCTTTGATGACCGGTACATCTCCAACTGCTTTCTTGTCAGGTTTCTTTTCCACCACGTGAGCTAAGAATGCATAATATTTCTTCTTCAGATACTTCCTCGCCTTGATGCACGATACAATCTTCAAACCGCGGCAGGGTTTCTCACCGTAGATTATCATCGTTTCGCCAAACGGTAGAGGAATCCGAATGAGTTTCTCCGAACACACGATTTCAGCATTGTTTTTGGATAACCAATCCATTCCTACTACAACTTCGAAGCTTCCGAGAGTCATAGGAATGAGATCGATGGAAAAGAGATGGTCATTTAGTCTTAGCTCACAAGCATGAATTATGGAATCTACAACTATGGTTTTACCATTTGGTACTTCTACGGTATAGGGAGCAGTAAGTGTTGATAGTTGCATATTAAGCAAAGAAGCAGTATGAGATGAGATAAAACTTTTATCAGCACCAGTATCAAATATGATAGGAACATAGTGATCATTGATAAGAAATGTACCCGTGATGACTGCCGGCTCTTCACGTGCTTCAGCAGTTCCAATCACGAAAGCACGAGCAACAGCAGTATTGTTGTTGAGTTTTGGACACTGATTTCTGAAGTGTCCCTCTGCCCCACAATTATAGCAAGCTCTTCCACCTGTAGTAGCAGTGGTGGTGGTAGCAGTTGTGGCAGCAGCAAGATGTGCAGATCGGCATGTAGCTGCCAAGTGTCCCATACGCCCACACTTGAGACACTTTCTGCATGCAATAGTGGGTAGATGATGGTATTGGCATCTGATGCATAGTGGAAACGGACCAGTGTACTGCTTTCTGACATTAGCGGGTTGTGGCATAGCAGTGAGGGGAGTAGCATGAGTAGGTGCAGCCGCAGTCAACGCTGCAAAGTTCTTGATTGTCTTTTGTTTCTTTTTCTTGTGTGGTGCTGTTCAGGCTTCTTGCCTTCCTCAATCTGTGCCCTCTTAAACCCCTTTCGGGTAAGCACACCAGATTTTACATACTCTTCAGTAAGAGTAGCACCAAGTTGAATCGCTGCTTCCAGAGTAGTGGGGTTGTTCCCCATAACAGTTCCTCTGACAACCAAGGGCAACCCTTCAATGTATTTCTCTATCCTGCGGGGTAGAGGAGTAACCAAGTGAGGTACGAGGATACACAACTCATGGAACCGAGTTGTATACTTCGCGTTTTCACCACTATCCTGCACCAGATTCCACATCTCTACCTCCAGTTTCTTCAGTTCATGACGTGGACAGAACTTTTCCACAAGCAAGTTCTTGAATCCTTCCCATGGTAAAGCTAGAGCGACTTCGCGTCCTCTGGTGTTCTTCTCAGAGTTCCACCAGGTGAGTGCTCCCTTATGAAAAGCACTTGAGGCCATTTTGACCTTCAGATTTTCAGGACATCCAGTGAAGTCGAGAATGTCTTCAATGCTTTCTAGCCATTGCAGTAGGCCAGTAGCTCCTTCAGTCCCAGAGTACTTAGGAGGCTTAGCATCGTTAAACTGCTTGAAGGTGAAGTTAGCAGTTCCAGAGTGATTGGTGTTGGAGTTGTTTGCTGAGTCACTGGTACTTCCCCGAAGATTCTGGGTGATATCAGTGACCATACCCGGGATCACATCCCGCATATGAACCGCGATAGCTCGAGCTATCTTGTTAATCTCATCATCGTTACCACTTGTCGAACCCCCAGCATTTGGGTCACGTCGAGGAGGCATTCTACGAATAGAAGCCACAAGTGGGTCAGTAACGAGAATGGATACAATTGAATTTTCATGATAAGTCAGTAATATATCCATACTACTAGTATTATCATTCAATTGTAATATGATCCAGTACACGTATAAGTTATCAACTTATTTGTATACTTATCATGTGAATATGTACAATGTCTCATGATCTCACCACCAAATCTACACACTGACACTTTCCCGATATACCGAAAACAGCTTATATATAGGGCTCACTCTCGCTGCCCACCACCGTTTCGATATACCACGATCATGCCCTTGCTAGCATTTGGCATCACGTTTGTACTGATTTCCAAGTGTGTTCCATTGATTAAGAATCTCATGATCTTTGATCAACTTGAACCATGATTGATTCCATGATTGAACTATGATTATGTTATGCGTGCACCTACTAACAGTTGTTAACATGTAGAACTAAATCATACGTGTGCTCTACATTTTTCTTGTTAACTATGTTAGTAAGTACTAATGATGTAATCACTTAAGAATTTCACTTAAGGTTTACATTGAAGGAATGTCCACAACTTGAGTGATTCACCATAATGTCTGGTTCATCCAAGTTTTAATTCCACTATGATTTGATTCACCAATTATTGTTTCCCAAATGTTTGTATCCCATGTGTTTGACTCATGTTCCATGTTTCCAGTTGATCCCGAATCCTCACTCCAAATACAAACGCCGGATTCCCCCTAACGTACTGAAATAAGCTTATATATAGGGTAAGCTCTCACCGACCCACCACTTACCTCAACACATCAGCGTTAATCCGTCGTCTATATTTGGGGCTAAGATTCCAACTGTTGATTGATTATGATTGTTTCATGATTTCTATTGTTCTGTGACTATGATAATGATTATGTAAAGCATGGTTCTTAATTTACTTAGAAATTAAAACCTTAGGTTTTAGTATGTGTGTCCTAGGTTAATTAACCTAGGTTCTCAATACCTACAGTATCGAGTATAATGATCTCTTGTGAGAACTTCAACTAAAGAATACTGTTACACAGATTCTAAGTTATAAAGTTCCTATGATAATGAACACCTGATAATGATAACAATGATAACAATGACAAGGATTTCAAATCAAGATTCTAAATTAATAGATCTTGACCTTTGAATTCCTATAGTGAATATGACAAGGATTTCAAATCAAAAATCTAAATTAATAGATCTTGACCTTTGAATTCCTATACTGAATGTGACAAGGACTTTAGATCAAAGATAACAATCTTTGTCTCTAAATCCCATAATGAATATGACAAGGACTTTAGATCAAAGATAACAATCTTTGCCTCTAAATCCCATAATGAATATGACAAGAAATTCATATCAAAGATACTGAAACTACAGATCTTTGCCTCTGAATTTCTATAATGATCTCTGTGTGAGAATTTCAGATCAAGGATACTAAGAATACAGATCCTTGCCTCTGAAATCCTTAATGCATATGTGTGAGAATTTAATTCGGTTTCTAAAATTATAGAATTCCGATTCAAATTCCTTGACTCGATATCTAATCTTAGTAAAATGTCCTAAGATCTTTCAAGCTTAATGTAGACTTAATGCTTACTTAAGTTACTTAGATCCTAAGTATCCTCAAGCCTATAGCACTTAGTCCTATTGGGTAGCTTAGGTTATAGTCTAGGTCATTAAACATTGGGTTTTTTCCTAGTTCTCTACAACCTTGGCTCTGATACCAACCTGTCACACCCCTGCGCCGCGTGCGGAACCCACGGCGCGGTGACGTATGAACAGTTGAATCATGCACAAGTATTGAATAAGAACAACCACAATGGATTTCTAATTTGCATAATGTTTAGACAATTGTTTAGTTACAGACAATCTATCTACCAAAAGAAAGACAACTACAGACCCAAAATATAGTTACAAAATAAGACTCCAAACAAGACAATTAAACATTTAGGATTTAGTGTGTTTCTAATCCATCCTAGCATGTTTCTTCATCTTGTTCTATCTTAGAATGGTCTCCTTAGTTGTCCCTGAGATTGTCTTAAACCTGATTTCCTGAAACACGTGAGAAGTAACTGTCAACTACAGACGTAGTTGGTGAGAACAATAGGTTTAAACATTTGTAAACATGAGTTATATGATATAAGACATAGGTAAGTTAAAGCATCATAAGATTCACACGGATGAGCTGCAACCCAAACTAACATCAAGTAAGAAAATGAGTGTAAACAGTCCAATCACTGTTCGCACGAAAGCCAATAATATCAAGTCCCAAACCACGTTTGGAGTTAGATAATACGTCAGCAGTTTTGATAACCATATGACACCAGACCTGCAGTTGGCTTGTAAAATAAATTTAAAAGCCAACTCCATCCTGGATAAGAAAACAATGACACCAGACCTACAGTTAGCTTTTAAAACAAATTTAAAAGCTAACTCCATCCTGGATAAGAAACAATGAGTCCGCTTTCCCTTGTTGTGATCACCCAGTACTAACGACAATGAAACTTGATGGGTTTATAAGTTTGTTTACAACAATGGACACCATGTTTATGAATCTTACTTTAACCGGATGTGTTAATGTCTTATTGAAAACCTGGATTTAACTCCACGAGTTGAATCCTTTGTTTATGTAACATGAAAATGAATCCCTTGATTTGATTACCATGATGTGAACCATATGATTTGAATACCATGAAATGAACCATTTGATTTGAATACCACAAAATGAACCACTTGATTTGAATACCACAAAATGAACCACTTGCTTTGAATACCATGATATAGTGACCTTGTGTAACAACAAGGTTTTTAACAAAAGAAAGAGTTTATGAAATCTTTTATTTAAGAATGTTTATCCTTTAAAAGAACATTTGAGTAAAACTGTTATAAAACATTTCAAGAAAACATTATAAAATCCTTTTTAGTAATAAGGGTTTAATAGTGAATAATTCCTTTAAAACAGTTGACAATTTCCTTAAACAGTTGAAGAATCACTTGGATTCATAAGATAAACCTGTAATGTTTATGAATACACATAAACTGTGCAATGAAACAAGATTGAAATAGCGGTTTTGATCACGTGTTCCACCCCAAAACAGTTATAAAACAGTAAAAGAGGGGCTAAAGTTCTCACATGTCTGCAGTAGACTCTGAACTAAACAGTTAGCAAGTAGCAAACAGGACTTCTAATTGTTTCCTATAACATTGTAATCATACATAAGATATAGGATTTATAATTGTATAACTTTGATTCATTGATTGAATTGTGTTCTCATGATTTGATTGTTGTGAAATCTTGAATGTTATGATTTGAATCAATTGCATGATCATGGGTCAATGAAACTTATGAAATGTTCTTTTGTGTTCAAACTTGTTTGTACACATCACATGTGTTTGAGGATTTGATTAACCTTTGATCAACATGAAATGTATGAATATGTTCCAATGTTTTCGACTCTTGCGATTATGGATTGATCTCATTATTAGTTTAGGTTAATCTTAACCCTAATAAGTCAATTCATAACCGTTTTGCATTGCAAGCCACACCATGGGCCATTTAAAATGCAATGGGCCAATTAAATGTAATGTTTGGCCAAAAAATGACTAAGTAGGCCATGTAAGGTTCCAAAGCAACTTTGGTCCAATTATATATCTTAATGGGCCAAGCTATCTCAATTGTGCTTATTTTAAACCTATGGACCAAGTTGTTAATGGAATTGGGCCTTGAATCATTGAGTTGGGCCGAATGGGTTTGGGCTGCCATCTTAGGCAGCGAACCCTTTATGTTAATGGCCTAAGGTTCGGCCACAATCATAACAAGGTTCGGCCATAGGTTCGATGATTAGGGTTCGCGAGTCCAGTATGAGGGTTCGGCTCAAGTGGGTTCGTGGCATCCAGGGTTCGTGGTCTATACATGGTTCGGCTACATCACCCATGGTTCGTCTGAGAAGGTCTATGGTTCGTCATCATGCAATAACAGGGTTCGTGGAGGATGAAGGATGTAGGGTTCGTTTATGGTGAATGTTCCAGGGTTCGCTTGTTCTTACACGAACCATGCAGGGTTCGTGAGACTGCTCAAGGCTGGTTGATGGCTCGGGAAGGTTCGTGAGAGGCTTGATGATCGGCCACAGGCTCGTGAGATCCCCTGAGGGTTCGGCTGAAAAGCTACGAACCATGATGGTTCGTAGAACGCCTCTAGGGTTCGTTAATGGCGGCTGAAACTTTGGCCGGCGAACCTGTTACTAGCCTCATCCTCCTCATCGAATCTTCTGCTCCAGACCACGATCCAAGTTATCCTAACATCAGGGAGTGTAGTTGAAGGTGCGAAACTAAGTTTTGTGATGTAAGGATCGGCTAAATGTCGAGTTTAAACAAAAACACACAAGAAACCCTAATTCCCGAAACTTCCTTGGATCATACCTCGTTTTTGGCTGGATGGATCTGCGATATTCTTGTACTTTCGTGTAGAGTTTGTCGAGAGCTTCGCGTGGACACCAAGAATGACGAATTCCGTTGAGAAATAAGCGAGTTACGAACGTTTAAAGCTTGGTTTTTAGAGAGAGGATGGTTTGGACGAATTTCTAGAGAGAGAATGGGTTGGTGGTGTAATAAATGAAAGAATAAGCCTTGTTCAAGGCTTTTATAGCCCGGGTGGTATTCGGGTTCGTTTCGGTCGCTCGGTTCGCGTTTCCGGAACGTAACGCGTATTTTACGCGGTTTTAAATAAAAAGAGTTGTTAAACTCATTAAAATGATGAGTTTCAAAATTGTAAAAGTATAAAATAATTAATTTAATTATTTTTACTCTTCGTGCGTTGTCAGATCGTTAAACATTCGAAATTACGTGTATACCCGCAATCGCGTACGTTTTTCGATCGTATTAATTATTTAAAGTCGTTTAATCGTAATTATAAGTTCAACATTCGTACTATTATGGATCGTCACCCATAACTATACTCAGTCTCGCTTACAGATTACGATCTTTGTTGAATTAATTAATTGTTATAATATTCGTCTCGACACTACGCACTAACACTAACCTGTTACACCGAACGCAGTATATGTATAGGGCTCACTCTCGCTGCCCACCATTGTTTCGATATAACAAGTTACTGTTCTTGCCTAGTGAAATCGACTGTAATTAAATAATACATACTTGTTAAATGATAAAGATTCTAACACACAAGCACATAATGACACATGATTCACATTGACTGACTGAACATGTACACACACTGTTCTAACACTGTTCACGACTACATGACTAAATGCACAAATGTTACAACTTCATTGGTCTTCAAAAACTTTTGTGAAAAAGCTTTCCAGTCAATGCCAACATGAGTATCAAAACCAAAGCAGAGCCGGATAACTTTCATGTATTGCAAAGCCTTCTCCATGTCACCAACATCAAAGAAGATCCGACATCTATAGACGATCTTGACATCTTCCTCAGATAGATTTGTCAGCCACATAGGATCAAAAACTCGAATTGTATCCCACTTGCCTTCCTGGCACAGAACTATCACAGCCTCAGAAGGTCTACCATCGTAGTACCATCATTTAGAACAACTTCCAAAGTTTTGACGCATCTTCGGAAGAGGAATGGTCTTCATAACGTTTGGAGGTAGCCACTTCAGGATAACTCTATGCTTTCTTATCTGAGCGTCAATCTCTGGTAGATAAAACTTTTCTGGCTGTTGAGGCTGGAAGTTCACCCACCTTTTTCTGTATTCAAACTTGATTTGCCTAGCAAACCAAGAAGACATATCAGAATCTTCAAAATACAACATGTTCAGACGTGCGAGCTGATTTACTTCGAAGCACTCCAGATTTGAAGTACTGAATTCCCCTCTCTCTCTCTTCACACAATAGCACTCCAGATTTTTGAAGTATTCCCAGCTCAGAATGCAACCACCAGATCTGTATCCTTTGGTTTTGTAGACTTTCTTGTATTGCACTGGGGTTGGGCTAATACTGTCTTTCTTGAGTGTCTGCCAGTATGCAGACCACTCATCCTTTCTACTATGAATGTCTTCTACAGAGACTTCCTTTCCTTCTTTCTCGACTGTAGTACGTTTTAGATCTTCTTCTACATGTTGATGAAAGAGATCAGTAAACCTAGGAAGTTATTCCTCCGCAGAAGTGTTCTTGACGGTTTCTTCATTGTCAAGGTCCTCTAAGATAACCTCATCAATGTCGTCAAAAGCCTCTGGAGTCGGGAGATCAGAAGCAGGGATCGAGGTATCATCAACAACAACCTCATCAGGATTTAACCTTAACAAGTTAGCAATATTCTCTTTAGAAAGACAATGACTGATTTCCCCCTCTTCCTTATCGTAGCTAACTGAGTGTTGTATTATGCCTTGAGCATCCAGTATCATGGTCAAAGTGTCATCAAGAATGCTTCTCACAGGCACAACTTCTACTTCCTCAGTGGCTTTGGGTTCTTCAGCTTCATTCTGAGATGGCTTGGGAGCTTTATCATGATTTGTCTTTGTTTCATCTGAATTACTTTCATCACTGGATTCAACAACTTCATTGATTTCTTCAACACAAGCTTTGTCTTCTCCTCCATTTTCAGAATTGAATCTGAAATCCCATTTCTCTCATTCATCATTCTGAACCATTAAAGCCTTGTTTGAATTTGTCGAGCTAGCATGAGCAAGAGTCTCAATAGGTATTAATCTTCTTTCTGGATTCCCAGCGGATGATCTTTGGTTCTTAAATGGATTTTGGTTTCCCATGTTCTTTGGCTTGTTTCTGTGTCTTGCAAAATGTCCTTTATCTCCACAATTGTAGCAAGTAACAGAGGACATATCAAAACCAAACTTTGAATCCTTGTTCAGATTGATGTCCTTCCTAGTTCTTCTGACAAAGTCTTTTGCTCTTCTAACAACACTTGCAATAGCCCACATGAAGTCAATCCTTTCCATAACATCTGGATCAATATGTGAGTAATCTTCATTTCAAGTGTGGATTTCCAATTTGCCCAGCTAATAACCCATCATAAGAACTCACAAGTGTAGACAAGAGGCCCATATGTTCTTTAGCAACCTCCACTGTTACTTTGTCAAAATTTTCTGTCTTCAAATTGGTGACAGAATGATTATCCTCTTTCTGAGATGTACAAGTTGTAGCAGACTGACTGAAACGTTCCTGACTTGAAACAGGAGCTTCTTTGGTCTGTGAGACAAAAGCTGTTTTCAGAGGAGCATGTGAAGGAGCTCTTTCCACAGTAGGAGTAGAGTAATATAGTGATGGATCTTGAACTTGTGCAACTCTCTTTTCTTTCCACTTATTCTGTATCTCCTGTTCCTTCAGCTTTTGAATGAAATCATTAATATCCATGGTAGCAATCATCTCACTCTGTTTGAGCACCATAAGAAAAGATTCCCACTTGGGAGGTAATGCATCAGCCAGACATTGAATGTTCTCTTGAGTAGTTGTCTTGAATTGATGGTTGTAGAGCTCACTAAGAAGATGATAAAATCTGGCAATCAGATCATCCAAAGACTCATTTCCCACACACAAAAAGCTGTTAAACTCTTTCCTCAAAGCTTTAGACTTAATGCTCTTTAGTGCATCATTCCCTTCATATCTTTGTTTCAAGGCATCCCATAGTGATTTGGAAGAACTGAACTGTCTAAATTGATGAAATATATTAGTAGCAATGGACTGAGACATAATTGTATAGGACTTCTTCTCAAAATCATATAACTTTCTTTGAGGCTCTGTCATCCGTGTAACAAGCAAAGGTGATCCATCCTCACTGAGGGGTCTCAAATACCCACCCTCAATTATCATCCAAACGTTGTTTTCAATTCTAATGATTTGTATCTCAAATCGGTATTTCTAGTGTGGATAATCATCTAAAGATAGCAGCTTTGGAGCCTTATTTGAATATCCAGTCTCTGTTTCAGTAAGCAATAAATTATAGATTCTAGTGTTCTGGTTTGCCATCAGTGCAACTTCCTCCATAATGTTAAAAATAAACCGAGTTTGACACTTAGACAAATTTTTTTCGTCCTTATGTATGAATACAGCTCTTTGATGCGAATGACGGGTGCGAACTGAACTGTTTCAAACGAAGGGGAGAACGAACGAAAGAAGATCACAAACTAACTGAATGAACTAGGAATTTATGCGAATTAGAGAGTCAATCGTGCAAATTCGGACGAATGAAGATTGGTGCGTACGAAGTTGGTACGAAGGGAGGTCTCTTCGTGCGAAATTCGAACGAAGAAGTCAATTCGTCTGAAAATCCATTTGTATAAATACCGATTCGTCCGAGCTGTTCGTTCGTGTAATCTGAGTTCAGCAACATAAATCTTCTAAACTAGAGTTATAAACCGAGATTTTACTTCAAATTTGGTATACAATCACATAACAACCTATTTTAGGTTCATGAATCAATACGACATGAAAATATACGCAGAAACACAAGTTTTACCCAATACACTTGAACTTGAAGTAGAGAAAAATAGGGTTTCTTGCAGAAATTCAGAGAATCAATCTCAAAAAGTAAATTGGATTGAAAACAAGCAGAATCAAGAGCCAGAGCTCTAGTACCACTTTGTAGGACCTTGGAAACGGGAAGTATCACTAACGATTTTGCTTGACAGCCATCCGAATAGTGCGGAATCGTATTCGTGGGCTTTCCAAGCGAAATCATTGCTAACCGTGATGATACGATGATCGGGAATCAACGTTATGAGTGAAATCAAACACTACGGGCTAGAATACGAAGTTGGAGACACAGGAGGGGCTCTGAAAACGAGGAAGATACTCAGGAATGATTAGCTACCGTAAAATATTCTTTTTGTTGGGTATTTATAGTCCACAGTCTGTCATACGAATGAGTAGAACGAAGCACTCACTCATATGAATGACGTCACACGAACGAACCTCTCATGCGAACGAATCGGCCCTTTGATTCATTCGTACGAACGGAAGAATGACCTGGTTCCTTCGTATGAAAGGACATTCGTTAGTCCTTCATTCATCCGAATAAACTCATTTTTAGGTTCATTCGTACGAAAGAGAACAGATTAGTATATCAATTTAAAATTAAAACATGTTACGAATATATATATTCATAGTCAATACCAGAAAAAACTTGTAAAACATTCATAGTCAAAACTATACATGCAAACATAGAATTCAATAACTGAACTAGGGACAAAACAAGCATCTACATATATTAATTGTATTTAATGTGTCTTGGTGTTTCAAGTCACGCAATATACTATAATAAACTTTACTTTGTTTATAGTGAAATTCTTCCTAGTATACGAGTATACAATTGCCACACAATATATATAATCTCTCGTCTTGTAACGTGTAGAACTATGAAAATTGTATAAGTACTGTAAATTTTGCAATAGTTAAGAGAAATATATTAAAAGCATTCAAAAATTTTGTATTGTTCCTCTCGTTTATTGTGTGAGTGATAGCGAGATATTGTCAAAAGAAATTTCATTTTTGTTAACTTGTAATTCAGAATCGTCTTGTGAAGTGTTGCTTATGTTTAATCAACCTGATCCAACAATATTTATTAAGAGTATAACAAATAGTCTTATTATTTGTTATAAACTCTAATAATTAATAATGTCTAGTTCGGTCCTAGTAGGGATGTTCATGAACCGAACCAAACCGAACCAACGCAGGGCTAACTCGGACTTGATTCGAATTATAAATTGAGCTGGCTCAGCTTGGGTTGGATTGTAAAACAAGCTTCAATTTTTGGCTCGTTTTTTAAAATAAATTTAATGCATGTAAGTATGGAAGAACAAAACATTTACATTAAAAAGAGCAACAACAATGCTGGTATGCAATACATAAAAGGACCATGCCCTTCCATCCCTTGGATGATCAAAAGGGAGGCACAAATTTTGGTTTTTCATGTTGTCAAGCTTGGTTAAAGTAACAAACCGGAGCCGTAGCGAGCAAGAGTAACAATTAAAAGAGCACAATCAATTAAAAAGAGTACAAACAAAAATCTAATAAAAGAAATTAGACTAAACACTTTATGCCACGATATATATAAACCAAATTCATACTCATAGTTATAGTTATAGTTATAGTTATAGTGATTATTAAAATTGATTTTACACTTTTATATTTTTGTATGATATTGTACAAACAAGTCGAGCCACGACTCTAGCCTACAAGCCGAGCTAGCCTTAGCTCGGACTCAGCTTGGTTATAAAATGAGCCAGCTCGGTTACAAACAAAATTTATCCGAGCCGAGATTTTTCCAAATCAGCTATTAGCCGAATCCGAGATATGAGGTTATTGGAAAGCCATATGTCCTAGCAATCAGAGTATATTAGTTTAAAGATAGTATTTCAATCTTTTTATATTGTACTTACAATTATACTTGTTGATATATAATTGGATTTTTTTTTATGTTTTATAATACCCATTTTAATTAGGTGATATCAAGTGTGTGTCATCGGTGCTTAAGAACTTAATTAGATCGTATTGAACAAAACCCGTAACCAAATCAGCACATACATATGTAATTAAACTAAAGACGACATAAATCACTCAGATGTAACAATATTTAGAAGTGTGATATGCATATTTCTTTAAAACGACCAACACAAGAAAATATAATTCTTTTCATGAATTTGCATCTTTTATGTAAAATCACTGTATTTCCGGTCGTCCGTATATCCGTACGATTGTACTGTTACGACCTGAGATTTATAATTATTAATGAAGATGTATTATTTAATGATTATCACTGTTATTGGTATACATATTTATAGCATATTATTATACGCGTGAACCATGAGAAGTTTAGTTGTAACCCAACTAAACAGAACCAGAGAGTTTATCGAAGTTTAATTCACGAATATGAATTGTGGGATTTGAATGGAAGGGATTAGGAGTTTATTATGGGTTGATTGCTAAACATAGTCAAGGACACATGGTCATGGTTTATCGAAATAGCGGTGGGACGGTGTAGGGGAGGTTGCGATCTACCTCTGCATATGCCATACACATATGCATATTTCGGTTTATCATGGATGTGTCAGTGACTCGGTTTAGTGGGTTTTGGATTGGGATTGATGATATTAAAATAAACAAAATAATGAAAATAATATTGGAAAGGATTACGCGATGGTGAGCTTACAAACATTATTTAAACGCGAATATTGATTCAGAAATATTAACTTAATAATATATTCGCGTGGGTGACGATTCACACAAATATAATTATTAAGAATAATATTCTGAAACGATATTCCATAAAATCGTAAATCGAATCGAAATACGGTACGAGCGTCGAATTCGGAAAGGTGACGATCTTTACGAATACGTACGTAAGTAACGCGTTTCGACGAGATAACAAGATAATATCTAACGATATTAAATTAAGAAATTAGAAATATGAATATTTATTAAGAATCACAACTTAAAACAATTGCGAACAAATTATTTTATTAAATAAATAATTTAGCGAAAATGGAACGAAACTGTTTTACGAACAATTTCATTCGAAATCGTTTTATGAAACAACTTTAATTAAAAATATTTATTTAAAATGAAATATAATTATTAAAAACATCTTATGAGTTAAAATATATAGTTACGAGGAAAAACCGAGCAATTAACGGGATTTAACGCGATATAAACGAGACCGGGCACGCGGGGATCGATCGGGGTATAAAAACCCATTTCTCCTTCATCTTCTTCATTTGCAAGACACACTTTCTCTCTCTACTCTCTCATTTTCGTAACCTTACTCTCTCTCTAACTTCTCTCTAAGATAACCACTTCATTTCTCGTCGGATTTTCAAGATCATGGAGCCTAAACGACCGGGTGATTGAGGGGAACAAGAGGACACGAAGAAATCTCGTTTTGGTTGACATTTAGAGGTAAGCCCGAGACTCTTATTTTCGGTTTTGTTGTAGAACTTGAGCTTGGTAAGACGTTGTTGTTAGGATCGGCCTAGACCCTAAAACTGATCTGAATGAACGTGAGAGAGTGGAATAACGAATGTAATAGGATAGCATGAAAGGAGTTTGAGGGTAGGTGGTGACCGGCCGAAGCTCTAACAGGCCGGTGAACCTGTTGAAGCCCTTAGGGGCGAACCCTCCTTGGTGGGAAAGGAAGGTTGGCCGAACCGTATAGGCCGCCGAACATTTTACCTCCGGGCGAACCTTGGACTAAACCGTCCCTGAGTAGCGAACCTACATGGGAAGCCACGAACCTTGAAAGTGGCGAACCCCGGGGTGTGCGAACCTAATTGTTCCAACGAACCTGGAACCTAACTAGATCGGCGAACCTGCATGGCACCATGGAACCTAGCCGAACCCTTAGTGGCTTAGCGAACCTTCCACCGTTCCACGAGCCTGTGGCAGCGAACCTACTGGGTCGAAACTGCATGATGGCCACGATCCCACTAATGCGCCGAACCCTAGCAGGATTACCCGAACCATCTGGGCCAAACCATCTGGGCCGAACCATTTGGGGCGAACCTAGGCTGTATTCGGGCCTAAGGTTTGTTGGTCAATTGTTAGGGAAATCTAAGAACCTCCTAAACTAAGATTTAGGTTACACCAAAGATCAAGGTCATCTATAAATACGTATACAATTATGTATGCATGGGTGTTCAAGGACTACCATTTTTATAATATATATATAGATGTTAAATTATGGGATTATGTAACTTGAATGTGTAAATGAATAACCCAAGAAGTAAATTTCTTTTATTTAGATTTGATAACATAAAGCATGGTAGTTACCTTGAACAAACATGTTTGTATAGATGACTGGATATTTAAAACTATTATCTTTTTAGTGAGGCCATTTATAATGATTAATTGTAAGATTTTAAAATTTTGCTTATCACCATGATATAGACAAACAAACAAGTTTAATTTATAAATAAATGGTGGTTAATTATGAAGTATTAGTGGATATTAAATTGTGAGAAAACACATAAACTTATGAACACAAACATATGTTAAACACAAGTTATTGAGTTCTTTTGATTTCTCTTACGTGAGCGCGCACTCTACAGAAACACTGATCCTAAGGACTCAGGTGAGTTCTCATAACCTCCCTTTTAAACTGTTTTGTTTTGAAACTCGGAGGTGAAACGTGTATACCAATTTTAAATATTATTTTGATAACAAACATATGTTAAACACAGGTTATTATATATCCTTGTAACATTTTCATCGACTCCGGTCATTAACAATGATTACTTGTATTGCCACTTGGATTGTCACAACTCCATGAATCATTGCCTTTGACTTTGGTTAATTGCATTGTTTTCATGTATTGTCACATGGTTAGCCACCACTCCATGGATCATGTCTTTAACTTATGTTAATTACATAAATTCCATGTATTGTCACATATACTCTTTGAGAATATTGATGTTTGAGATGTGTTGAAAGTTTATGTGGTTGATTATCTATGATTATCTATGATTTTCTATGATTATATGAGATATATGATTATGTGTTGGTTTATGTGTGTTTGGATTTGTGCTGGCATGTTGTGTTGGATATTCTCACAGGTACTCATGTGAATTTTCTCAAGAAACTATAAACTTTTATATTCATTTTATAAAACATTTTTTTAACATAAAATTTATGATTACTCACCAACTACTTAGTAGTTGACACTTGATTTTCTTACATGTTTCAGGTAATGAAGCTAAGTAGGTTGAGGAAGATGAACTCACACTTTTGGACATCATCATATAGGATCTTGGACTTAGCTAATTAACTGAAATTCTGGCGATTTGAATTTAGTTAGATAGCTAATTCTCTTTTGTAATTGATGTAACTAATTCATGATAGACATGATTTTTGTGTATTTAATTTGGTTGATTGAATGATATGTGATGATTCAATTTAGATGCCCACGAGCTTTTGAACAATCTACATATCCCTCGTGGCATCCCGACGTTTCTGCCATCGGTCGTGTCGGGGTGTTACAGATTGGTATCAGAGCCTGGGTTATAGGGAATTAAGTTACTAGAAATGGTTGACCTAGTCTATAACCGTAGAATACACTAGTATGAAGTTACTTCATACCATAGTTAATATATTCAGGATTTCATGCTTATGTGTTTATTACATGTTAACTGAACTCCTGTTATACATCTGAATTATATATGCTGCTTACTTATTATTTGCTTGCTTGTGCCCTAATGACTTGATAAGGACATACTCGTGATGTATTGTAAAGGTGGTGGGATGGTGGTTTGGGCAGTTGCGACCTACCCTTATCATATGCCCTATATATACCATTTACAATACATCGGGTGGATGTCAGTATTGAGGAATAAGGGAACTACCCGTTTGGGACAATTACCTGCTTAAGAAATTAACTGCTTATGAATTTATTTCGTTTAGTAATTATCTGTTAGATCTCTTGATCACCAGACAAGGACACACTCCTGGTATACTACAAAGGTGGTGGGACGGTGTAAGGGAGTTGGCCGAAAGAGAACCCGGTCATTCGGCGAATGAGGTGGCTAAGGCCATTCGGTCTGTTGTCATTCGTTGGCCTGGGCAGAGACATTCGGCCGTTCGAGGAGAATGGGTGCAGCAAAGATTTTCGAAGCAGAACGACCATAGATTGAACTAGAGCTTGTTCCTAATCTATTCTAAGGTGGTGTAGTGTAAATCCTAAAGGTTAGAAAGGTGTGTAATCGGTTGGAATAGAGACCGATCTAAAGGGTTTCAAAAACCCTAAAATCGCTACTTTAAAGCTCAGATTACCTGCGATTTAAAGGTTCTTAGGGCAGATCGCTTGTACTTTCGTGTAGAGGGCGATGAGAGCTTCGTTTTGGTTCAAGAATCGCACGATTTCATTGAGAAATGGGTGAGTTATGGTAGAGAGAAGTTAGAGAGAAGGTTGTGGCCGGATTAAGGTTTTAGAGTGAGAAAGTGGAGGTGATGAATGAAGAAGAAGACTCATTCCGGGTATTTATACCCCGAGTGAGTTCGGGTTCGTTTCGGTTGCTCGGTTTCGCGTAAAACGTCGGTTTCTCGTCGTTTTCATAACGAAACGACTCGGTTTTTAAAAATAAGATTTATAAAATTATTTTAGGTTGTGATTCCTAATAAATTAACTAAATATATTTTGTTTATTTTAAATTTTCGAAAATATTTAATTTACTGTTCGAAATCGAATCGTACGGTTATCGCGCGTATTCGTTCGGATCGTCATCCGTACGAACACAGCGATAACTATACTTTTCAATATTGTTTTCTAATTATTGGAGATCATTCAGAACGTTAAACTTCCATATTTATTCGTACAGATCGTCACCTATACGAAAAATCCGTCGGTTTAGCATTCACGTAACAACATCCATATTGTTTTGTTCAGTAAAGCCTCACATACGTTTATACATAATAAGTTTGACTCCATACATTTGCCATATTGCTGGGTTGCAGCCTAGTTAAAACCATCCATTTGGATAGAACTAGATGATCCTGTCAACAAAGTTCTGTATGCGTGCCATATTGCTTTGTAAAGACCTAGCTGAAGCGGTCCATGAGAATTTGTTGACCTTGAGAAACAAATAAAAAGAAAAATACGAAAAGAAAATAAATTGGAACCTTATAGAACTTTTGATGTTAGGTACTAAGTTATGCCTAGATGAGTTATAAATTGGTTTTGATCTAGATTGGTTGTCTATAATGGGTAACTCAGTCGGAAACATGAGTGATCATTGATTAGTTTAGAAGCAAAGTACTGTCATGTTTAAAATAGACAAATATATCAGTAATCATTTCATAAATCAATTGTGTCAGAAGTATAAACATTCATGAATGCTGATTTGAGATGATCTGGTGTATGTGTCATTTTCTTTAAAGGCTACTCACAAAAATAAATGCATTTTGTTTATTTCAGTTTCAGTTTGTACAGTTGTTTGATTATCAGAAAATACAAAAAGATTTTCATTTGAAATTTTCTTCAATGATCATTTGTTTGTTCAGATATTCAATCATCTTTGCCTATCACCAAACCAGACTGAACTTCATAGCAATAATATTTTTGTGAACAAAATGTCAACATTTGGAAATAAGTTGTGTTTTTAGGGTGCAGATTTGTTTCGCCAGAATGAGTATGAGTATGAGTATGGCTCATACGAACTAATGAACTCATTCATGCGAATGAGTCATTCGCTTGACTCCTTCATGCGACTGAGGTCTTTCGATTCTTGAGACCGAATGAGTCCTCCTATTTAATGGATGCTCTTCGGCCGAATGAGCTCATTCACCTCATAAGTTCATTCGGTCTTACTATGTGCTTCCCTTTAGCCAGAAACACATTTTTCACCATTTTCTTTGATTCTCACCACAAAACCTCCATTTTCTCAGCATTATTGTTATTATGATCATCTCAAGTACTGCTGGAACAAATATCTTCAACTTTTGTCCGTGGATCGAACCAAAACCGTTCAAATTTGAGGGTTTTAGGGTTCGAACAATAGACAAGTCCAATAGTCGATCTAAATGAACCTAAAATCACTTAAAATTTGTTGTATAACCTTAATTGGACATCTCTATGTTGATTGACATCATTTTTAGGGTCTAATTTGCATTTTGGGAAGATTTCGTGTTTGAATTCCATCGGTCGCCCGAATGAGACTCATTCGCACCCCATGTTCAACCGAATGAGTTCATTCGACCGAATGAGTCATTCGGAGCATGTGGTCATGCGAATGAGTTGTTTCAACCGAATGAATTCATTCGTGTGTCATTCGGATGACACCAGTCATTCGGCCACTATCTTCATTCTCTGAGTCTCATTCGTGTGACAGTGCTTCATTCGAACTACTTGAACACTTGGTCAAAATTTTTGATTTTGATTCTTTCGCCTACTGAACTGAACTGAAATGTTGTTATTTTTCTGTGTTTCAGTATGGCAGGATATAAAGGAGTTCCCAATAACAACATATGTGCTCATCTTGATCTTACCACGGCGAATGCCCGACACTTTACAAAGATTATCACTTTTCTGAGGCGTTCCAGGATATTTCCAGCTATATCTACTATCCATGTTCCATATTTATCACATAAAAGAGATTTCTGGAGCCTCCTGTCATCAGAGGGAAGGTCCAAGGACATGATGTGATTGTATCTGCTGAGCATCTGTGACGGGTTTGTGGTTTCTAGGACGTTCCCGATCAGCCTTTTCTACCTGACAGATATCTTGTTCGACGTTGCTTCATGCGATGCAAGTACGATGGAGACTTAGAGGCAGGAGTGCTGAACAAGGCATTTTTAGGCCCGCAGTTCAAGTATTTGTGCCATGTCCTTATTCACTGCTTGGGCTTAAGACGTGGTGGTTTTGATGACCTGCGAGAGACACTCCAGGGAGCATCTGTGGCCCTAGTGTTAAACATTCAGTTCAACTTCTCGGAGATGGTCTTCACCCATATGAAGGAGAATGTCTACCTCTTGGGAGACAAGAAGTTCTTGATGTATCCGAGGTTTCTCCAAATTATTTTTGATGCACAAGTGCCAGATCTGCCTAAGGCCAATGCAGATATTCTCTGATTGTAGCACATGAACGACACCATTCTTAACATAGTTCTAGCCTGCCGAGGAAAGGAGAGGAAGCCTCCCACTTATGTTCAAATCCATATTTTGATGGTATTAAATTTAAGAAAACTCTTGCTATCCTAACCCAAATCCTTTATTAATCAAAGGAACTCTATTTCTTTGTATCATAATGAACCTTCTCCTTGATAACCTAAGTTGGCACTTAATTCATTCATGGTTAGTTGCATGGAGTGAAACCCTATTCCCTCCCCATACTCACACATACACCCTTGCATGCATATAATTTACGTAGGTTCTCCCATGCACACCCTCACTCCATGCTCATGAGTTAAGTCGAGGGAATCATCCCACCCGAATAGATCTTGACCGAATAGAGCCTAACCCGTAGTAGGAATATTTAAGTGAATGGCTAGCCACATTGCCTTTGGCCGAATGTGGGTAGCTTCTGTCGAATGGCTACTACTGAATGATGTCTTGGACGAATAAGCCTTAGGGTCGAATGAAGGTTCATTCATGGAAGGCTTGGTCGAATGAGCGGCATGGCGATCGAATGAAGACTGATCGAATGGCTCTAGTCGAATGGGTGCATGCGGCGAATGAGGGTTGGCCGAAAGAACATGTGGCGAATGGTGCTGATTCAGCGAAAGGGAGTTGGCCGAAAGAGAACCTGGTCATTCGGCGAATGAGGTGGCTAAGGCCATTCGGTCTGTTGTCATTCGTTGGCCTGGGCAGAGACATTCGGCCGTTAGAGGAGAATGGGTGCAGCAAAGATTTTCGGAGCAGAACGACCATAGATTGAACTAGAGCTTGTTCCTAATCTATTCTAAGGTGGTGTAGTGTAAATCCTAAAGGTTAGAAAGGTGTGTAATCGGTTGGAATAGAGACCGATCTAAAGGGTTTCAAAAACCCTAAAATCGCTACTTTAAAGCTCAGATTACCTGCGATTTAAAGGTTCTTAGGGCAGATCCCTTGTACTTTTGTGTAGAGGGCGATGAGAGCTTCGTTTTGGTTCAAGAATCACACGATTTCATTGAGAAATGGGTGAGTTATGGTAGAGAGAAGTTAGAGAGAAGGTGGTGGCCGGATTAGGGTTTTAGAGTGATAAAGTGGAGGTGATGAATGAAGAAGAAGACTCATTCCGGGTATTTATACCCCGAGTGAGTTCGGGTTCGTTTCGGTTGCTCGGTTTCGCGTAAAACGTCGGTTTCTCGTCGTTTTCATAACGAAACGACTCGGTTTTTAAAAATAAGATTTATAAAATTATTTTAGGTTGTGATTCCTAATAGATTAACTAAATATATTTTGTTTATTTTAAATTTTCGAAAATATTTAATTTACTGTTCGAAATCGAATCGTACGGTTATCGCGCGTATTCGTTCGGATCGTCATCCGTACGAACACAGCGATAACTATACTTTTCAATATTGTTTTCTAATTATTGGAGATCATTCAGAACGTTAAACTTCCAGATATATTCGTACAAATCGTCACCTATACGAAAAATCCGTCGGTTTAGCATTCACGTAACAACATCCATATTGTTTTGTTATACATAATAAGTTCGACTCCATACATTTGGCATATTGCTGGGTTGCTGCCTAGTTGAAACCATCCATTTGGATAGAACAAGATGATCATGTCAACAAAGTTCTGTATACGTGCCATATTGCTTTGTAAAGACCTAGCTGAAGCCGTCCATGAGAATTTGTTGACCTTGAGAAACAAATAAAAAAGAAAAATACAAAAATAAAATAAATTGGAACCTTATAGAACTTTTGATGTTAGGTACTAAGTTATGCCTATATGAGTTATAAATTGGTTTTGATCTAGATTGGTTGTCTATAATGGGTAACTCAGTCGGAAACATGAGTGATCATTGATTAGTTTAGAAGCAAAGTACTGTCATGTTTAAAATAGACAAATATATCAGTAATCATTTCATAAATCAATTGTGTCAGAAGTATAAACATTCTTGAATGCTGATTTGAGATGATCTGGTGTATGTGTCATTTTCTTGAAAGGCTACTCACAAAAATACGTGCATTTTGTTTATTTCAGTTTCAGTTGGTACAGTTGTTTGATTATCAGAAAATACAAAAAGATTTTCATTTGAAATTTTCTTAAATGATCATTTGTTTGTTCAGATATTCAATCATCTTTGCCTATCACCAAACCAGACTGAACTTCATAGCAATAATATTTTTGTGAACAAAATGTCAACATTTGGAAATAAGTTGTGTTTTTAGGGTGCAGATTTGTTTCTCCCGAATGAGTATGAGTATGGCTCATACGAACTAATGAACTCATTCATGCGAATGAATCATTCGCTTGACTCCTTCATGAGAATGAGGTCGTTCGATTCTTGAGACCGAATGAGTCCTCCTATTTAATGGATGCTCTTCGGCCGAATGAGCTCATTCACCTCATAAGTTCGTTCGGTCTTACTGTGTGCTTCCCTTTCGCCAGAAACAAATTTTTCACAATTTTCTTTGATTCTCACCACAAAACCTCCATTTTCTCAGCATTATTGTTATTGTGATCATCTCAGGTACTGCTGGAACAAATATCTTCAACTTTTGTCCGTGGATCGAACCAAAACCGTTCAAATTTGAGGGTTTTAGGGTTCGAACAATAGACAAGTCCAATAGTCGATCTAAATGAACCTAAAATTACTTAAAATTTGTTGTATAACCTTAATTGGACATCTCTGTGTTGATTGTCATCATTTTTAGGGTCTAATTTGCATTTTTGGAAGATTTCGTGTTTGAATTCCATCGGTCGCCCGAATGAGACTCATTCGCACCCCATGTTCAACCGAATGAGTTCATTCGACCGAATGAGTCATTCGGAGCATGTGGTCATGCGAATGAGTTGTTTCAACCGAATGAATTCATTCGTGTGTCATTCGGATGTCACCAGTCATTCGGCCACTATCTTCATTCACTGAGTCTCATTCGTGTGATAGTGCTTCATTCGCACTACTTGAACACTTGGTCAAAATTTTTGATTTTGATTCTTTCGCCTACTGAACTGAACTGACATGTTGTTATTTTTCTGTGTTTCAGTATGGCAGGATATAAAGGAGTTCCCAATAACAACATATGTGCTCATCTTGATCTTACCACGGCGAATGCCCGACACTTTACAGAGATTATCACTTTTCTGAGGTGTTCCAGGATATTTCCAGCTATATCTACTATCCATGTTCCATATTTATCACATAAAAGAGATTTCTGGAGCCTACTGTCATCAGAGGGAAGGTCCAAGGACATGATGTGATTGTATCTGCTGAGCATCTGTGACGGGTTTGTGGTCCAAGGACATGATGTGATTGTATCTGCTGAGCACAAGTGCCAGATATGCCTAAGGCCAATGCAGATATTCTCTGATTGGAGCACATGAACGACACCATTCTTAACATAGTTCTAGCCTGCCGAGGAAAGGAGAGGAAGCCTCCCACTCGTAGTATGTTCGGCCATCTCCTCAACCCTGATTACATTGCCCCTGTTGGGAGGAGATGGAGACATGAGGATTCGGACTCAGACTTGGAGGATATTATAGTGCCGGGTGGTGATGATGGTGATGATGGTGATGTAGGTGCTAGTGGTGCTGCTGATATTGGTGGTGGTCATGTGTGAGTGCTGGTGGTGCATGTGTGAGTGTTAGCAATGCTGGTGTTGTTTCTGATGTTGCTGGTACAGTTACTGATGTGAGGTGTGCTGATGTTAGAGGTTCTGGTGCTGCTGATGATGATGTAAATGTTGGAGCTCTTCTTGATTTAGATTTTATGACTACTTCTATAGCCAATGTCTCTACCCTATTAGAGATGGGTGGTACTACATCAGCTTAGGAGAGAGAAGATTCTGATGAATCAGATGTTTGTAGTGGTGAGGATGATGATGAAGAGCGTTCTGACAGCTCAAACTCTGATAAGCCTGATGATAACTTTTAGAACATCATGGTTGGGACTAGGCTGGTGAAGAAGAGGAAGAGACGTAATGAGTCAGAGCTTGAGAGGGAGGAGATCAGGGATCCTTCTTTTATTCCTGATTTTGATTTTTCTCCTCCCCCACGTACTTCCACTGTTACATCTGTTGATGCTGATGTTGCTCAGTCTACCTCACCTCCTGCCAAAAGAAGAAGGACTAGATTTGTCCCACAAAGACGGTCAGAGCTATCTTCTGTTGCAGCAACCACTGTTACATTTGCTGCAACAGTTGCAGCTTCTTCACTGACCAGGTCAAGGGCAACTCCTGCACGTTTCACTATTGCCCCTCTGACCTCCTCTGGTGCTGTCACAGTTGTTTTCACTGCTGCTTCTTCTGGTCCCTCCACTACAAGTGCTGATACTTATATACCAATTGTTTCAGTTGCTGAGCAGGTCAGCACACTGAACAGTTGGGTCCTTGGATTGATGGAGAGGAACCTTGAACAAGAGCAGAAGATTTCCCAACTTACTCAGAGGGTCAGTGAGTAGGATGCTCTACTGCTACGTGCTGCTGACCAACGGGCTGATTTGAGAGCCCGATCTGCTGATTTAGAGGAGAGGCTACTCAAGTATGTGGATGATTACAACTGGCCCTGACGGATATTGGCCTAAATGACAGGATTTCGGCTCTTGATACATAAAACTTACGTCTCTCTGAGCAAGTTAAAGCCTTAAAGATGCTACTCGTAGGCTTGAGGCCTCTGTTGTCACACCCCGAGCCAGCGGGCTCGATCGACTTTCCCGTCGGGCGGAAAGTTCTCGGAGCGCGATATCGTTTGATAATCACAATGATCAGATTGTTTTCATAACACATGACATATAATTGAGAAATGCTAACATGACAATGATATAGAATTACAAAGTTAGATTACATTGTTTCTTCATAATTTAACTAAGTAAATCTAATCAAAAGAATCAATAAGTTTCTATCTTGTAACTGTACAAGATCTTCAAAAGATGATTCATTGTTTTGTCATTTCAAAATATGAACGACACAAAATTCAGCTAGGTCTTCTAAAAGTCCACTAGCTATGTCCCTGGATGTCTGAAGACTAAACATGTTCGTCACCTGAGAAAACATGCATTTAAACAAAGTCATTACAAGGTTGATGAGTTCATAAGTTTGATAATTGAACACCTTAAATTGTTCACATACATGTCACAATGTCATACATGTTACTTGTAGGTTGTTTGATTCACCCGTTCACACAATGGCCGCTCCATAGTTATATTTACAAGTGATATCTCATCCTATTAGCTATGCTTATATATAGGGCATATGTTGGGGAACAAGCCCGAGCCTCCATCCCACCGCATACCTATTAGGACTTAACACCACTTGCAATACAACTATAGATCCCCATTTTCATTTCTCCTGTTCATCCCATTTGATATTCACCCGTTGTATCATATGTAGAATAATATGTTGAGAGGGGTTTAGTTATCAAACCGAAGTATTGATACACCCTCAATGTATGAAGGAAATTAGATTAATTTAATCTGATCTATGTTATTATTCTATTTCTTGTGCTGTAATTCCTTGTAGAGAAGGTTGAGAGCTTAGTTTAGACTCCAAGAACACTTGATTTCATCCACAAACAAGCATTATATGAAGGTTTGAAGAATTGATTTTTAAAGAGAGAGAGGTTCGAGAAAGGGTGTTTAGAGAGAGAGAGAGTGAAATAAATGAGGGAAATGCCTAATTTAGGCTTTATATACCCCGAGGGTGTTCGGGTTCGTTTTTGTTGCTCGGTTCTCGTCTCCGTTGCGTTTTCGGATCGTTACGCGCATATTTTACGTTATCAAATAAAAAGATTTATTTTTAATGTTTGGAAAGTGGTTATTCCTAGTAAATATTTTACATTTTATCTTAAACGATTATTTTAAATGTTTCGTCAGATCGCGTTACCTTCACGCGTATTCGTTCGCATCGTCACCCGATCGAACACGACGATGATTTTGCTTTCTGACCTTTGTTTTCTACTTTTCAGTCACTATTTCAAATCGTTAAACTTACAGATATGTTTGTGTGAATCGTCACCCACGCAAACACACTGTTAGTTCACTATTCTGAAATAACACTGCATTATTCTCTTAATTGTGTTTCCTCACTGACGGACTCAACTAAACTTCATGTTTTCACATTGTTTTCATAATGAATTGTCGGCCATCTGATTCCTGTCATCTACGGATATTAGATCGCAACCGACTTGTTCTTGTTGTTTACTTGTACATTGTTGTTTCTCTTGATTCGTTGTATTAATTGTACTTAAATTTTCACCTAAATACATACAACTATTGTTTATCACGAGTTGTTGTACTTACGATATTTAAGTTTTCACATAAATACGTACAACTGTTTCTTGTATTTTGAGTTATGTTATCACAAACACTGGTCATGCCTTGTATTTACACACATTAAATACTGAAAGTACACGTACCGTACGGACTTGCCGGATGATCAAGTACTGGATGTCACAGTCTCCCCTTGTTAAAGAAATTTCGTCCCGAAATTTAAGCATCGTTGTCAGGCTCTACTTCTCGAACAGATGGGGATACTTTGTCTTCATGTGATCCTCACGCTCCCAGGTAAATTCTGGTCCGCGCTTGGAGTTCCAAGAACCATTACAATAGGGATACGGCTTCGCTTCAGTCTCTTGACTTCACGATCCATAATCTCCACATGTTCTTCAATGAAATGTAATTGTTCATCAACTTGTATCTCTTCGAACGGTATGATCAACGATTCATTAGCAAGACATCTCTTGAGATTTGATACATGAAATACATTGTGTACTCCACTGAGTTCATCAGGGAGTTTGAGTCTGTATGCCAAAGGACCTATGCATTGAGTTATCTCAAACGGTCCGACATACCTTGGTGCTAACTTGCCTTTAGCCCCAAAACGAACCACGCCTTTCCACAGCGACACTTTCAACATGACTCGGTCACCCACTTGGAATTCCAAAGGCTTTCGCCATATGTCTGCGTAACTCTTTTGGCGGCAACGTGTTGCTTGTAATCTTCATTGAATCTGGCTTATCTTATATTCATTGTAGGAGAAATCAATGAGTGGTAAATGTTTATCCCAACTTCCACCGAAGTCTAGGATGCATGTTCTCAACATATCTTCCAGGGTTTGAATTGTTCGCTCGCTTTGTCCATCCGTTTGTGGATGATAAGCGGTGCTCAAATTGACACTTGTCCCTAGAGATTGTTGTAATGATTGCTAGAACCGCGATGCAAATCGACTGTCCTGGTCTGAAATAATAGACAACGGCACACCGTGACGTACTACTATTTCATCAACATAGAGTCTTGCTAGCTTTTCCATCTTGTAGTTTTCTCTGATCGGTAAGAAGTGTGCGGAATTGGTCAATCGATCAACGATGACCCATATAGAATCGTTTCCGCTGGAAGTACGGGGTAGCTTGGTAATATAATCCATAGCTATTTGTTCCCACTTCCATTGTTGTAGCTCCGGTTGTTCCAGCAAACCCGACAGTTTCTGGTGTTTAGGTTTGACCTTGGCACATGTTTTGCATTTGCCAACATAAGTGGCAATATCTTTCTTCATACCCAGCCACCAATAAAATGACCTAAGAACTAGGTACATCTTATCAGCACCAGGATGAACAGAATAACATGTCTTGTGTGCCTTGTCAAGTATGAGTGTTCGAAGTTCATCTACTGCCGGGATCCAAACTCAATCCTGAAAATAGATAACTCCATCTTGTTTTGTCTCAAAGTGTTTCTAGGCTCCACAATCTAGCTCGTGTTTCAAGTTGTTTCTTGCCATTGTGTCTTGTTGTGCTTGTATGATTTGATCTCTCAGACTTGTTTGCACGGTCATTCCCATTGCTCGAACGCGCAAGGGTTTGACTCTTTCCTTCCGACTCAAAGCGTTTGCGACAACATTCGCTTTTCCAGGATGGTATTTGATCACACAATCGTAATCGTTCAGGAGCTCGACCCAACGTCTCTTTCTCATGTTAAGCTCCTTCTGACCAAATATGTGTTGTAAACTCTTGTGATCTGTGAAGATAGTGCATTTGGTACCATACAGGTAATGTATCCAAATCTTTAAAGCAAAGACAACAGCTCCCAGTTCAAAATCATGTGTTGTGTAATTCTTCTCATGTATCTTCAACTGTTTTGATGCATAGGCAATAACTTTGTCTCGTTGCATTAAAGCACAACCGAGTCCCTGATGGGAATCATCAAAGTATACCACAAAGTCATCATTGCCCTCTGGGAGTGTTAAGATTGGAGCATTGCACAATCTTTGTTTCAAAGTTTGAAATGCATCTTCTTGTTTAAGTGTCCACACGAATGGTTCACTCTTCTGTGTGAGTTTAGTGAGAGTCAAGTCTATCTTAGAGAAATTCGAGATGAATCTCCTGTAGTAACTTGCCAATCCCATGAATGATCTGATCTCTGTTGGTGTTGTGGGCACATCCCAGTTCTTTATTGCTTCAATCATAGCAGGATCCACATGAATACCATTACTGTTAACCACGTGACCCAAAAACTGAACTTCTCTAAACCAAAATTTACACTTGGAGAATTTGGCATAAAGTCGTTCATCTTTTAGGAGCTCCAATACTGTCCTGAGATCTTGTTCATGTTCTTTCTCGCTTCTTGAATAGATCAGTATATCATCGATAAAGACGATAACGAACTGATCTAGGTATGGCTAGCACACCCGGTTCATTAAATCCATGAACACTGCCGGTGCATTCGTCAGTCCGAATGGCATCACCATGAATTCATAGTGACCATATCGGGTACGAAAGGCCGTCTTGGGTATGTCTTCCTCTTGAATCCGGAGCTGGTGATAACCTGAACGCAGGTCTATCTTTGAAAAGTACTGAGCTCCCTGTAACTGATCAAACAAGTCATCAATCCTCGGTAACGGGTACCGATTCTTGATAGTGAGTTTGTTGAGCTCTCTGTAGTCGATGCACATTCTGAAAGATGCATCCTTCTTCTTAACAAAGTGTACCGGAGTTCCCGACGGTGAGAAACTCGATAGAATGAATCCTTTGTCGAGTAGCTCTTGTAATTGATTAGACAGTTCCTGCATTTCTGATGATGCAAATTAAATCAATTCGGAATTGCACAGATCTATCTGGAGGCAATCCCGGTAAGTCATCCAGAAACACGTCCGCATAGTCTTTCACAACTGGTACATCTTGAATCTTGATTGCTTTCTTGTCTTTGTCTACCACGTGAGCTAGGAATGTGATGCACTGTTTTCGGAGGTAATTGCGATCCTTCATGCAGGATATTATTTTGACACTGTGGTTTGCTTGATCTCCATGAATTTCCAAGACTTGATCGTTCTCCATTGGAATACGTAGTTTTCGGAACAGATGAACTCAACTCTGTTAAGAAATAGCCAATACATTCCGACGATGATATCGAAATTGTCCAGTTCCATTGGTATCAAATCGATGGAAAATGTGTGATCACCATGTGTTAGTGGGCAATTCCTAAGTACCGTTTCAACCGTTATCTGTTTGCCGTTTGCTATCTCAATAGTATAAGGGGAGTCTAAAGATTCCAAAACATGATTAAAATGGCATGCAAAGTCGGATGAGATAAAACTCTGATCCGCTCCAGTGTCAAATAATATGGATGCATAAAAGTCAGATAGGAGAAACGTACCTGTGACCACATTCGGGTCTTGTCGAGCTGCAGCCGCAGCAATCTGAAAGGCTCGTCCTCTAGCTACTTGAGCCCTTTGTTGATTCTTCTTGGGACCATCCCGAGAAAAGTGTCTAGGCTCGCCACAGTTGTAACAAGACCTGTGATCAACAGCAGTAGTAATGGCTGCATTGTTGTTTCTGTTCGAAGCCCCCGTGCTCCTGCATTGGTTTGCCCAGTGTCCAAACTTCCCACAGTTAGTGCAGTGTCTGCACTGGATGTTTGGCGGATGATGATTATGGCAGCTGTTGCACAAAGGTGCTGTGCTAGTTGTCACACCCCGAGCCGGCGGGGTAGGATCGGGTTTCCCCGTCGGGCGGAAAGTTCCCGGGGCGCGATATCGTGAGTGATAATTGAAATGATCATATTGTTTACATTGCACATGATATATATAGATGAGAAACTTGATAAGCAAAATAGAATTACAAGGTTAAATTACATCAGATAAGTTTATAATTTAACAATGTAAATCTACAATCACATCATAAGTCTTCAATCTTGCGTGTGCACAAGATATACAAAATAACTTGGTATGATGTCCAAGAGTATGCAGTCCAAAAAGCTAGGTCCTCTATCTGTAACCTAATCCAAAAGAAATAACTCTTCAGTTGACATGTTCGTCACCTGATAAGTCATGCAAAAAGATCAAGTCAACACATGGTTGGTGAGTTCATGTAGTTTAGTATTTGAAAATGATTTGGAAATGGTTTGATAATGATTTGAAAATGATTTGATAATGATTTGAAAACCTCCTTCGGTAAAGACCCTAACCTCATTAACTTCACATGTAATATCCATATCGGTATGCTTATATATAGGGCATACCCCTGGGTCAAGCCAACAAACTCGCCCAGACGCCATCCCACCACATACTAATATGCATATGACACTGTCGTTAATGATAATTAAGCATTTTTACCCTAGACACCTCTGATTTAGATTTTGTTTCCCAAAACTTGATTTACCCTTTGATTCTCTTGAGTTCATCATAGATATATGATTTCCCAAAAGTCAGTAATAGAAATAAATGTTAAACATTTAATTAAATAAATAAAACATTTAATTACAACTAAGACATGATGATTGGGCCTTATTTGACTCAATCACTTAGACTTAGTTGTGGGTGGTTGTCCAATTTGTAACCTCTCACACGTGACCCATGTCAGGCATAACTCACAAGGAGTACACCTGAACTGAGCGGGATTTTAATGTTTTGCCCGTTACAGTCTGACCCAATGGTCTTCTGCATCTGAGTGGGACTTTAAGGATATCCTTTGGTTCTTGATCGTCCACGATTCTCTTGATTTGACTTTGATATTGATTTCATTTGATCGTTCATGTTATTGCCCGTATAGCCTGACTACAAGAGTCTTCTATACCTAAAAGGGACTTTATATGTGTGTTACACGTGGTCTTGATTCCCTATACAACTGACATCCATCTTAACTTGAATATTAATGATTTCATTAGATCATAATGATTTCATTATTATCATGATTCACACACATTTATGATTTCTGATTCCTTGAGCCTCTTGATCTTAATCTTTTGAATTCCCATGATTCACAATGATAATTGATTCTTGATTATGGTTCTTTGTTCTTAGATTCGACACTGAATTAGATTCCTTCGACTATGATCTTTTGATTTAGTTCATATGATTTCGATTTGAATTTAGATTATTGAATTAGAACTGAATGGACTAGGGGTTTGTTTAGAGTTTAGAATTAAAGTATTACTCATAAGAGTACTTTAATTAATTTGATAATTTGCTCTTTTAATAATTTCCAAGACAGGAGTCTAGGAGTATCAACAAACATATATATGTAAGAACATATAATAAATAAAAGCATTTAAATAAACAGTTTAAATAAAACAGTTTACGCATGCTTCTCAGCCCCGCGTTTTAAAACAAAAGTGTTAGAAAAGGGGCAATGAACTCACCTGTGTTGCTCTGAAATGAATTACCACAAAAGATATGCGCACTCTTTGATTGTTGCCTAGGTATCTTCAGTCCCTGAGTTGTTTTAAAAGAATTCGAATACGATAAGTACATACGGTAGTTGTCGTAACTAGGGTTTGGTCTCGATGTGCAACTAAGTGTCCTAAGTTGCTAATGTGTTTCTATGGCTTTATCTAACTTAGTCTAACTTATTACCCGTAATAGACCCATGTCCCCATATTATTAAATACTAAACCCTAGATGATTAGGGTTTATTTTAATTACTCACAAGTATTTTTTTAACACATTTTTAAGTTAATTTATTTTTAAGTTAAACTTTTATTTAGAAATCATTTAATTATTTTAATAAGGTTTACAATTTAATTCCTTTTATGAAAGACATAATTAATTTAAGAAAGGTGTAATAAACATGATGGGCTTATATTAAACCCATTGGGCCTCCCTTGGGCCCATTATTAGACTTTGTTCGTCCCATGGTTCTTTAAATAATTCGTCCTAGATAATTCAAACGAATCATCTCGGTTAGTTATATGTTCTTATGACATTCCCAAGGATTAGATGTTAATAGTTACATCAACACACTTATCCTTATTTTGTCGTTTTAATCCTCATGATTTCTCGAATATGTTGAGCCCAAACTTATGTTCAAATCCATATTTTGATGGCATTAAAGTTAAGAAAACTCTTGCTATCCTAACCCAAATCCTTTATTAATCAAAGGAACTCTATTTCTTTGTATCATAATGAACCTTCTCCTTGATAACCTAAGTTGGCACTTAATTCATTCATGGTTAGTTGCATGGAGTGAAACCTTATTCCCTCCCCATACTCACACATACACCCTTGTATGCATATAATTTACGTAGGTTCTCCCATGCACACCCTCACTCCATGCTCATGAGTTAAGTCGAGGGAATCATCCCACCCGAATAGACCTTGACCGAATAGAGCCTAACCCGTAGTAGGAATATTTAAGTGAATGGCTAGCCACATGGCCTTTGGCCGAATGTGGGTAGCTTCTGTCGAATGGCTACTACTGAATGAGGTCTTGGTGGAATAAGCCTTAGGGTCGAATGAAGGTTCATTCGTGGAAGGCTTGGTCGAATGAGCGGCATGGCGAACGAATGGAGACTGATCGAATGGCTCTAGTCGAATGGGTGCATGCGGCGAATGAGGGTTGGCCGAAAGAACATGTGGCGAATGGTGCTGATTCGGCGAAAGGGAGTTGGCCAAAAGAGAACCTGGTCATTCGGCGAATGAGGTGGCTAAGGCCATTCGGTCTGTTGTCATTCGTTGGCCTGGGCAGAGACATTCGGCCGTTCGAGGAGAATAGGTGTAGCAAAGATTTTTGAAGCAGAACGACCATAGATTGAACTAGAGCTTGTTCCTAATCTATTCTAAGGTGGTGTAGTGTAAATCCTAAAGATTAGAAAGGTGTCTAATCGGTTGGAATAGAGACCGATCTAAAGGTTTCAAAAACCCTAAAATCGCTACTGTTAAAGCTCAGATTACCTGCGATTTAAAGGTTCTTAGGGCAGATCCCTTGTACTTTCGTCTAGAGGGCGATG